>JAOCPT020531676.1:0-11573 GCA_026546935.2 Palythoa grandiflora | reverse complement strand
GAACAACAATCATCATTAACAACTCCGTTATTTCAACCAAAGTCTTTGGTAATATTAGCAGCGTTGGCAACTAAAAGTTATCAAACTCTAATACTGCAACAAAACAGAAGTCTGAAATTCCAACTAGATGACATGAAAAACAATTATGAAGTTACTGAAAAAAAAACTCCAAGAACTGAAAGATGATACTTGCTGTCAACATTATACAGGTTTACCAAACTAAATGAGCATCTTTTTGGATTTTTTAGATGTGGGAGAAGATGGAGGCAATCTTAGAATGAGAGAGTCATGCGTAAAGGGTGGGAAGGGGAGGAAAAGGATCTTAAAGTCTGAAGGATAATAAATTAGCATTAATTAATTAATTAATTAAAATAAAGGGCAAATAACTGACAACATAGTCTTGAATTTCATTCATCAAGCTTTAAAATGAGGCATAGCATGTTCAAATAGGATGAAAACAATGGGAGTAAGCCATTTTTAACAATAACATGTTAAAAAAGGCCATTTTTGGGGCAGTCACCAAAGGGTTAAGTTAGCTCAATGACGCGTCATCCCTGATGATTACAAGGAGCTCAAGGATTACCCTGCTTTTCTCCCCCGTAATTCTTTTCTTGCAGGGCCTGTTGTGCAGAGGGCCCATAAGCTAACTCTACATGGAGGAGTATCACGCACTATGGCTAAGGTCCAGGAGAAGTACTGGATCCCACAGCTATGAAGTCTAGTGAAAACCGTGCGCCATTCCTGCTATCGCTGTCGGCGTTACCACTCCCACCCATACCCACCTCCTAGTCAAGGATCCTTACCACTCAGCCGTACCATTCCTGGGGAGCCATATGTAGTGGTGGGGATTGATTATGCTGGGCCCATACAATACCAAAACATCAGAAAGCCGAAGGTAAGGCTTACGTACTGATTTTCACCTGTGCTCTTACACGAGGAGTACACTTAGAGCTCCTGCATTCTCAAGAAACCAGTGAGTTTATCCAATGTTTCAAGAGCTTCATGGCCAGACGAGGAAGACCACAAATTATCTATTCAGACAATGGACTTACATTCAAAGCCGCTGCAGTGTGGCTTGAAAAGGCACGCCAAGAGGAAAACATTTAAGACATGTTGGCTGATCATCATATCAGCTGGCGCTTCAACTTAGCCAAGGCTCCATTCACAAACTGATATAGTCAATTCAAGTAGTTAAGATGCACTAAGATCTGACCCCAAAACTTTTTTATTATTTACCATCGGTATTTCAACCACCCATGGGTGCAAACTTACGTAGTAATGTAATTAACTTCTAGGCAATTAGCTTTAAACGTGACATTTCATTACACTATGACGCCTTGTTTTAGCTAATATTATAATAACCTTTATAGAAGTTAGCTATTCACTTAACTCTCTGATGAAATGAGAACAATGAAACACGTTGGAGAATAAAAGTCAGTGTTTCATTACTACCACTTTGTGTCATCAGTGTGCTACTCATTAGTAAAAATTTTTTTTTAAAAATTTTTTTAAGAAGTTTCAAAGACGAAGATTCAGGAAAAAAACAACTAGTCATTTGCTCCATTGTACAATGTTATACGATATTGTATAGAACTTTTAAAACTTGCACAAGAATTTTTTTTTACGTTTGCCATATCGGTGTATAGCTTTTACAATAATAGCAGTGGGGAATAAATGACATACCTGAGCCAGTCAACCCCATCGCCTGAAGAAGACTAGCAATAAGCAGTCGAAACGTTGCATTCTACGTCAAAGTGTCTTTTTTCGTGAGACAAAAAAGTAAAGAAAAAACTTATATCATTAAATAATTATCGTATCTATTAAAGGCAAACAAAAATAATTGACAGGTTATGTACCAATCCAAGTTTGAGGAAGGCGCCAAAGCATATTAGTTCATGACAAAGCTTCTGCTATTTTGTTTTTGCCACTTGTGCAAGGCCGACAACCCCTTGGTTGGAATAATAAATCGATAAGACAATGTATACTGTCAGAGATGCAGCTGTGTATAGTCTGCGAAGAAATTCCCGATCATCAGCATAAAGTTATAGAGGCATATTCCAGCAGTCGAAAACATGTATTTCAGTCTACTCTGACTGTATCTGGAAAAAGTTTAACATTTGAAGTTGCTCCATACATCTTTGACTATATGGAAAATGGTGAAAGAGATCATGTTAGTTTCATGTATTTAGTGGTTGCACCAATGGTTGCCTTAATGAAAGACCATGTCATTTCTCCCTCTGCGCAAGGTATATCAGCTGCCTCAGTTTGTACAGAATGCACAAGTGACCAGATTAACGAGATCGTTAATGGAATTTCTTGCTACTGTTTGGCAATCCCGAAGCATCACTGGAATGCTATTGAAGCATCTTTCCTGGTCCATTAAGAAAAAAAGTGAAGACAGTGTTCGCCGATGAAACTCACTGCATTTGACTTGCGCTCTTTGAACTTTAAAGTAGTTTGGGTATCATGTTGATTTCAATTTTGAACGGTTCATGTTAAAATGTTGAGTTGCAAACAATTTTTGAATGGGGAGTTTTTTTATGCTTTAGAAGTTCAAAGCTAGGAATTTATATAAATTATGGAAGATGTGTAATGTCTATCTCATGTGCTCGTTTTGTCAAGGCAAATTCTGATCTCTTTTGTGCAATTGTGTTTTTCACAACTTTGTTTGAGTTGTTCCAGATTTACGGTACTTACGAGTCATATGTCTAATAAGAGTTATCTGTGCTGCATGACCCAAATATATATATTCATTCATCATTTATTTTGCCTTTTATTTTAATATTAAATATATATTTTTACAAGGTTTAATGTGCGGCGAGATGACTAAGGCTTATAATTAAGGCCACCTCGAACATCATAATATTTAATATAATAATATATAAACCAAATATACCACAGGAAACCAATATTGAAATTATTCCCTCAAGTACCAGTGATCAGGATAGCGATGAAGATGACTCCATCTGCAAGTTTTGTTAGCCACTTCAACCACGAGCCAGAAAAAGATCCTGATAACAAAGAACTTGAAAGGCTTGGATGGACAATATTTTCCTTGAAGGAAAAGAATATGAGAATGAAAGTACACTCAGTCCTTAAAAACGTTTATGAAGGAACTTATCCCCTTAGGATTAAAAACATAAAAAACGGCTCAAAAAGGAAAAGAAGACAAGGAGTTCTATAATAAATGAGGCCACACTCTATGAGACTGTTCAAGACAGCTCATGCAGTGCCTTGCAGAGTTCTATGACAGGCAGCTTACAGAAAATAAAAAAACTGCAAAAACCTCCATAGTTTTAGAGGAAACTGAAGAGTTGACCCAAGATGACAAAGTGTCACTTGAGGAAGAAATCCATTTAAGGTAGTTGCCCTGGCAGATATCAGATTTTTTACTTAACCAACAAAAGCATTATAACTTTGCGAGAAATGCAGCTACAGCCTTCAATTTTTCAGTACTAATAGTTCAGTGTTTTAGTTATCATTTCCTAGCAACAATGTAATTTGAAACCCTCTATTAATTAAGTATGGGCGGGTTAACCATGTAAATCAGAAAAACGAAAAATTTGTTTTTCAGAAAAACTCTTAAACTTTTGAAACAAATAAAAAGAGATTTTAATTCGCAACATCAAAACAAAAAATTGCTAGCTTGTAAATTGTAAAATATGCTTCGCAAATTTTTTTTTCCATGTTTTTACGTCACAAAAAATTTTTTACTAACCTGCACTCAATATTCTACGAAACGTAGTTTACAAGCTAGCGATTGTTTGTACTTACAAGTTGAAGAATTCTGCCAAGTTTCAGATCTGTGTACGCAATATAAGCAAAGAAAAATGCATTTAAAGTTTTGTTAAAATCATATATTGCGCCATTGTATCGTGTAAAATTGTTTTTCTTTTGAAAAACCTCAAAATATTGCTACATTTTCTCTCTTCGTCTTTAGTCCGCCATATTGGATTGATATTTCTTCACCAGGCTCTCGAAAAACACATTATTTTGGGCTTTTTGTTCAACTGTCTCGAGTTTGTTTGGCGGTTGCTAGGTGTGGCTTTATTCAAGTAGAATTACTTCCGCTTTTTTATTTTCAAGTGGTACTCTGCTGACCATTTGTAATCTTGGCTCATGATTAAAATAATTGTTTGGTTTTTGACACGCGAGCGCGACACGCGATGGATGTTACTTCTACAAAAAGCAAAAAATTAACTAAAGCACAAAAAAGAAAGCTGTTAAGTGAGAGAGGGAAAAAAGGAGCTGAAAAGAGAGGTATTGGTGTTGGATCGAGGACTGAATTTGAGTTGCCAGCAAAATGGAAAAAAACAAGCTGCTCTTACGGCAATCGTGAGTTTTTGAAAGTTGAATCGCCAGGAAAAACTGTGTACCATAGCGTAAATAAAGTGAAGGAAACTCTAAAGCAAAGAAAAATGGAATTTTGTTTAAATCCAGAATCGTCAACGGAGTCATCTGTTGAAGAGATCTCAGAATTTGAAGATCAGTCAGAAAGCATACAACAAAAGAACGTTGAGCGTCAGTTATTTGTATGCGAAACAACTGCCGTGACAGATTTTGTTGAGCAAGTAAATCGAACCTCACGCTGTTCTACTCCTTCTTGTAATGGTGAGTGAACAAATGATAAAATAACTTTTAATGTTTTCTGTATGAAGCAGCAGAATTATGTATTTTCATTTACTTCAATATGTAAAAGTTTATGGAGTATGTGCGACCTTTTCCGGTTAAATATGGTGCAATATTTATTATTTTGCTGCAACTGAAACTTTTATTTTCGAAATAATTTGATGTTGAACGCATTTCATAAATCATTAAGATTTTAGGAAGTGACACTTTGTCTAATAATTATTGCCAGAAGCGTCTGTAATTTTTTGTTTCGAACTAAAATGTTAGAAGAGTAAAACTTCCAATTTTTATAATTTTGAATTCTTGACTACACTTCTCTATTTACCAACATTTATACGGCCTCTACTAGATTTTCGACTGTCTTAAAAAAACAGAGTTTAATCATTGTCATTATTTTTTTTCTAGTTATTTATTGAAAAGGTAACTTTAAAACATTGATTTTTTTTCTGATTTTGTTTTTCTCAGGAGTTTTGGTGCCAGTGAAAATTGAATCTGTTGGTCGTGGTGGTACTATAAATATTTCATTTGCCTGTACTGGCTGCACTGTCAGGTCAGCCATCTTCAGGGGTTCAACTCTAATTGAAGGATCAAAAAGGACTGTAGTTGGACTGGCCCTAGCTGTGGCTTTTATTATCTCTGGGCATGGTTTTGCAAGATTTAACAAAACTTTGAATCAGTTCCTTGGAATAAATTCAATTTCCCATAATCGGTTTTACGAAGTCATCAAAATAATGTATGATCCAATGATTAAAATTTTAAAAAGTATGTGTGAGGAAGAAAAGAGAAGGATGAAGGATTTGAAAGATGAGGAGCTAGGTAGTTGGAAGAGAGCAGTGGTTACAGCAGATGGGGTCTGGCACACCAGAGGCCACTTTAGTAAAAATGGGTCTTTTATTGTAAAGAATTATTTAACTGGTGGACTATTGTGGTTTGGGCATAAGTGTATGAGAGGGAAAGACGAAAAGGTCAAGGATCAGGAATTGTTTCAAGGTACTTCAAAGTCAATGGAAGGGGTGTTGGCAGAGGAGTGTTACCAAATGGCTAAGGATGAGGGTTGTGGGGTGGAAGTTGTTTGGCAGGATGGGGACTCAAGTTCTCAAAAGTCTGTTGAAAAAGTCTTTGGGGCAGTGCCGAGAAAAGTTTTCAAATAAGTTGGTCATGTTGGTAGAGCTCATGGTAATAACCTGAAAGATCTAGCTAAGCAGAAACAGTTTTCTGCCACACAGATTTCAAAATTGAAAAGTAAATTCCCAGAAGCAGAAAATGCGAAGTGCCAGTGCAAACGCCATAGCAAAAACTGTGGATGCCTTTCAGATGCATTTATTAAAAATGCGCGAATAAATCATTTTTGCTGCCTCCAGCAGTGCAAGGATCCATCAGAATATGCTCGAAGAATGAGAGCATTGGGACACCACAGCATCAATGAACACTCCTGGGAAGGTGGTGAGTGTGGCTTCCATCCAATGAAAAAATGTACTTGTGGGCAATGTGAAGAAGATGAAGTGAAATGTGAGGGTGCCCCTTACTCAACAAAGCACATATTGAAATGCAAATTTCATCATTTGTGCTACATACAGGAGTGTGAGTTAAGAGCAGAGGATGCAAAAAGTGTTATCCATCCTGAAATGGGAAGAGGGCATTCCAATATATGTGAGGCAGATTTCACAGTGCTACCCCAATTCAGATCAAAAGATCAGAGTCTTTGCAGGTATTTAATAAACTTGAAGGTTTCTATCCTAAACCATTGTTTGTTTTATGTATATTTTCTATAAGGAAAGTATCAAGCTTAAGAATAAGCAGTTAAAATTGTTAAAACTAAAGCAATATCTAAATAGTTCCATAATTGAATTATGTGCATATATCAAATGTTAGAAATCGTTGAACATAAACATTTTTTTCTTTCAGGTGTGAGGCTGGATAGGAATACCTATTTTTTAATTATAGTTCTTACTATTTTGCAACACTACATTTTTCATTTATTTGTTCTGTCCACTGGATATTTATGTATTGATGTATTCAAATTGAATAAATTGAATGTTGTATCAGTGTTTCTACAAAGACAGTTTTTAAAAAAGAAATTTTCACTGTATTGGAATATTTTTAGACTGTGTTTCAGACTGGGGTCCTTTTTGGGAGTGTAGGAGTCCAGTCCAAAACATCAGTCTAAATTTTTTTTTCACTATTATGCAAAATTTATCCTTTTTCTAAAACTGTACCCAAATTGAAGCCTAATAAAACTAATGAAATGAAGTTGTCTTGCAACTAACTGTGAGAACAAATTTCTAAAAGGCTTTCAAAACATTTTTTCAGATTACATTACATTGTGTCAACAAATTGTGGCCTTGCCCAAGGAAACATGACATGGTGCTATGGCAGTCATGGCAGAGATTACCACTGGGTTGTGGAGTTATATAAATGTTTGAACATGCCAATATTGCCATCAGTTGTTCGGGCATTAAAAAAAGGTGTGGAAGAAAGAATGAAGAACCTTGGCAAAAAGAAAGAAGATGAGACAAAAAGACATAGAATTTCACAGAAGGTTGCAAGAGCAGAGGATCAAGAGGAGAGAAAGAAATGGGGAAAGCGCCAACTCATTCAGCACAGTTACGGGATAGAAGATGATGAAGGAATGGAAGTAGATGATCAAAGTTTGGTCAGTGCTGCCAAGGAAATTGTTGGGGGTGGTGAGCAGAGCCAGACATTGTTGAGTGGAAACAAGCAACAAAGTAGATTTTCTAACCCAAAAACCACTAGAAAGAGAAAAAGGCCAAAGAAAACATAGATATATACAAAAAGTTTCAAGAGTTGTTTATTGAACAAATTTTACTTCAATGATATTTAGTTGTTTCAAAATATAGTAGGGGAACAAACTTGTTAGTTACATAACTGTCATTTCTGATAAAATTGGAAATGAAATGGCAACATAGTATTTTGTGATATATACAAAAATGTAATGAAATGACAGTAGTATTTTGTAATGTATGTTCAAGCTTTTGAAAAATGAAAACTCAGTAAAAAGGAAAGTAATTTTGTAATGAACAACATATAACAGTCTCAATCAATTGTTATTTATACAAGAAAAATTAACTTTATCAGTTACCAAAATAGTAAAAAATTAACCTTGAAAAGCAATATTTGTGGATTTGTACCCTGTGACTTTTATAACATTTGTAAAGATATTAAAATCTTGAAAGTATTGATAATTTTAATAAAGTATAGTGTCTTTGAAACAATACACAAGCTCTAATTTCAAGTTCGAAAGTGTTAATTGCTTGTCTTCTTTCTCGTAATTCTTCAAAGTCCCAAACCGTGCTTGGTCTATGATTCTGCAAACCTAAAATTAAAAAAAAATTCTTTCATTTTTCGTGTTTTGTGTATCAACAATGAACAAAAGTAAGAAAATGTTGTCGAACAAGTAAACAAATGAAACAAGCTTTAATAAATAAAAAGAATCAAAATATTTTTCTTCAGCATTAAATAGGGACTGTGGCTAAATAAACTTGGTTTGTACTGTAGATATTAGGTACATAAATAATCGCTGAAGTCCGCCATTCATCTGTTAGCATCGCCAAAAAGTTTATATAAATAAAGCAATGATAAATAAGTCAGAACGCTTCAGTATCAGCGAGTGACACAAAAAGTACTAGCAGAAAAATTGCAAAAAACGTGCGTGGTATATAATATTTTTATGAAGAAAAGTAATTCTTTTCAATACCAATACCTCGAACTAAACTAAATATCACAACGAAGATATAAATATATTAAAACTTACCGTTCGTTGAGCGACAAATCACAAAATCCAGTGTCGGTTTTGGTTTTATCTTATGTAGTTTGGACGCAATTTGCTCCAACAAAGCCTTGCGAACCACAATAAGATATAAAGTTTTCACGATGTTGGCAAATTATTTATCAAATTAAGCTTTAGGTAAACTTTCATGGCAGCGATTCCAATAAACTCTTTTACCACTCGATAAGCTTTTCAGCCATATTGTAAGTAAAATCCTGTACTGAAATCATATACTGCTGACCAATGTCCGCGTTCATTTTGCCTTCCTTGACAACAGACCCAGTCTCCTCCTCATAAAACAGACTCAACTTCCGGTAAATAATGATTATTTTGACCCTTATTTTTTTCACTTCTAAAAATCCAATCGGGAAAAAAAAGCCAGTTTTATATATTAGATACAGAGAAGTAAAAAACTTCTCAAAATTAGCTTATTTGAAGCACATATTTTTTTCCAGGGCAACTACCTTAATTGTGGATGAAAAAGAAAGTGCCTTGAAACAAAAGAAAACACAGAAACTCAGAGCGGCTAGAAGGAGAAAGAAAATGGAGAAGCCACTTAATAACAACAAAGAAACGTACGCAGAAAAGCTCAAGCGACATATCCATAAGACGTTGACTCCACAAGTGATACCAAAAACCTTCACGGAAAAAGATAAACAAATTTTGAAGCCTGTAGATGCAAAAAACACAAGGTACTTAAAGCAATGAACAAAGTTCTAACCTTAACACAAGAAGAGTGTCTGACCCGGAAACCTAAGGAGACTATGAACAGGATACCTTTAGTAACCACTTTCAACACTTAACTCTATGTTAAGAGCAGAGATTGCAAATAGAAATTTGGACTTCGTAAGTCTTCGTAAATTATTCAATGAATGCCCAATAGTAGCTTACAGGCACCCAAAAAACCATAGGGCCAGTTTGGTGAGCACTAATTTCAAAACCAAAAATCCCAAAGCATCACTACAGAATGGTTGTAAACTCTGAGGTGGGACTAGATGTACCTAGTGCAGTTGCGTGCAAAGTACCACAACATTTAAATGCACGTGCAACAACAGAGAGTTTATAATCCAACACGAACTCAACTTCAAATCCATATGGGCTATTTACAAATTGTGAAATGTGTCAAATGCAATCTTCAGTATATAGGAAAAAGTGAGACCAATCTAAATATCAGACTGAATAACCATAGGTGCCTTTAGTTAATATAGGAATAAACAGCTGTAAACTAAGCAAAATAAGGCATCCCACAATTTCGAGAGACATAACTATTATAGCAATTGAGCAGTTAAGGAAACAAACTCTAACTAACAAATGCCAAATAGAACTCCTACACGCGTGGGAGGCATTCTGGCAAAAAAACATTGAGAAGTACACAGCCCAACAAACACATAGGATAGAAAATGCAGAGATCTCTACCCTAAAAATTGATACAAAGATTGTTTATGACATTTTTGTGGAGAAGACATTTGTATCCCTAGCACTTAATTGTTAATCAGCTTTTGTAATTTGCTTACTAATTATCACTGATTACGTAAATTAACAAAACAATAATTTAGTAATTGATAACCCAGGGTATAAATAGAGAACCTGATTTTGAAAAAATTCATTTGTAAGACCGCTGAAGAAGGCCAAAGCCTTTAACATTAAAAGTTAAGGAAATATCATTTAAAAAAACTTCATTTAATGTACGTGCAATGCAGAAGGGCGGGAAAAAATGTCGGGTTGACCAATCAGTACTACACATTCTTACGCCATACTGTCTGTGTTTGAGCCGTGAAGTAAACAAGTTAAAATCACAGAAATTCTATTTTTGTAAAGATGTCTCACATTGTCTTTTGAATGGAAAATAATCATGTTTGAAAACGAAAACAATATGATGCTGCATTAAGTTAAAAGTTGTTCATTTTGCAAAAGGAAAAGATAATTCTTCTGCTGCTACACCCGATATTTTCTGTCAGAAAGTCAGATTCAATCAAATACTGCTCAAGTTGAAGGAATTGTTATTGAAGTATCTTGACATTGAACATTTCATTTGAGATTCATGAGTGGTTTACAAAAAACATGCTTGTTTTTCAGGAGATTAAAAGATTGGAACAGAAAATTATTTAAAAATTACTATAAGATCAAGATTTCTGGTGCAGCGCAACGAGGTAGTTTTCAGAGTATCGGATTGGCATTTCTTTTCGCTCGCTGAGACACTTAATTTTTTTCCAGAACTGATAATCCAAGTCGCTCGACGATTACTTGAGTCGTTCAAATGTAGGATTGACAGCTGTTTTCAGCAAGAGGTGTAAATCCAGTGAGCAAGTAAATTTTTTCAAAACGATTGAGAAAGTCTTTTAAAACAGCGAGTCTTTTTTCAAACAACCGAACAAGTCGTTCACACAAGTGGGTCTGTTTTTCAAACAACCGTGCAAGTCATTTGCACAAGTGCGTCTGTTTTTCAAATGACCGTGCAAGTTGTTTGCATGAGTGTGTCTGTTTTTCAAATGACCGTGCAAGTCGTCTGCACGAGTTGGTCTGTTTTTCAAATGACCGTGCAAGTCGTTTGCACGAGCGGGACTGTTTTTCAAACAACCGTGCAAGTCGTTTGCATGAGTGGGTCTGTTTTTCAAAGGACTGTGCAAGTCGTTCGCACGGGTTTCTGTGTGCAAACGGAAAGTCATTAATGTTCCTTTTCCCGTAGAAGGTCACAAATATTGAATGCCAATAATTCTTAGGAGCCCAAGGCCACCTGACTAAATTGTTTGTTGATAAAGGCAAAATTAGGATATAAGGCCATGGACATACACAGACAATGAGTTGGCTGGTATGTTGTCTTTTACAATATTTGATATGCAACCATGTAGTTTTGAGAGAAATGCAATTTTAAGAGAAATGCAGTCTTAAGAGATACGACTATCAAATTAAAAACAAATTGGTGATTACAGCATTTTCAAACTTTTAGCAGATGCCAATTTGTATTTTCCTCCTTGTGTGAAACTGGGCCTCTGTAACTTTACCTTAACCCTTTAAATACCGCTCCCTCGATTTTCGATCGCCGGCGATCGATGACGTTTGCACGCTGTATTGTGGCCTGCTGTCGAAGCAAAAACTGAACCAATCAATGTTTCTGTTAGATTAGCCTATCCTGAACCTATTTCTTCTATATAAGCTG
>JAOCPT020531675.1:0-19690 GCA_026546935.2 Palythoa grandiflora | reverse complement strand
GTATAAGTATTTACCTGAGCAGTAATGGCCATTTCCTGTGTACCCAGACCTACACTGACATGAGTAGGATCCAGCTCTGTTCGCACATGTGGCGTGCATACTACACGTATGAGAGCCATCGAGGCATTCGTTTTTGTCTAAAAGAAAAAGACAACGAGGAATCCATTTACTTTTATGAACACTTACTGAAATTTCTTTTTTCAAGAATAAGGGTTAGCCCAATGCTCATACGTTTTTTACAATACGAATAAACAAACGTTAACCAAAAACTATGACAAGTAGTTGCAGGAAATTTAAGCCTGAAAAATGAGTTCTAAATGAAAATAAAAACTGCGACTTTCCATATACTATTTTATCAACAATACTTATTTACAAGCAACGGGACTTCGATTGGTGATCAAAGTCAACGCTTTCTTAACAAGTAAATTTTAATGCCATTAACCTGGTCCGCGTTCTAAAACAGCGGGGGTTAGATATATATCTCTATTTTATTCTGTTATTGATCAGTATCATAATCATATACTTGCACTTATCAAGGGGTAAATTTTAGACTTTAAAATCAAATAACATTTTGGAATGTTGCACATTGTTAATTTTATTACCTGAGCAAGTTTTGCCGTTGCCTCGGTAACCAGTCTTACAGGAACATTTGAAAGAACCTTCTGTATTTGAACAGATACTATTTTTGTGGCAATCATTTAAACCTCTATTTTTACATTCATCCACGTCATGGCACACGCTACCGTCTCCATAATAGCCAGAGTTGCACTTGCATTGATAAGAGCCAACACTGTTTGTACAGGAAGCAAGACTGTGACATCTGCCTGTTGTCAGGGAGCATTCATTGATGTCCTGGCATTGGATGCCATCACCAGTAAAACCTTCCTTGCAGTAGCATTTGAACGATCCCTCGGTGTTAACACACTGTGCATTGCCATCGCAGTTGCTTTTCCCTAACTCACACTCGTTGATATCACTGCAAGCCTTGCCATCTCCCCCAAAACCATCCTTGCACGTGCATTGGTACGAGCCGACCGTATTGGTGCATTTCGCCTTGGCACTACATCTTTGGATACCGGTGCTGCATTCGTCAATGTCAGAGCAAACAGTCCCATTTCCAGTAAAACCTTTTTTGCAAGTGCAAGAAAATGACCCCACGTTATTTTTGCAAAGCGCATTTACGCTGCAGCTGTGAAGTTTTAATTTACACTCATTGATGTCAGCACATGTTTTACCATTTCCAGTTAATCCTGGGTCACAAGTACAGTTATACGAGCCCGCGGTATTTGTGCACGATGCATTTGTATGACACACATGTTCACCATTGTTGCATTCATCAATATCAGAGCACACAGTCCCATTTCTGGTAAAGCCTATTTTGCACTTGCAGGAAAACGAACCCATGGTATTTTTGCACTGCGCATTCACGCTACATTTGGGTCGTTCCGACTTGCATTCGTCAATGTCAGTACATCTTTTCCCATCTCCTGTAAAACCAGAGTTACAAGTGCAGTTATAGGATCCCACAGTATTGGTGCAAGTTGCATTTGTATGACAGACTTGCGCACTAACAAAATCAGAAGCACATATCTCTTGTTCATCACAACTGTTATTAGCCATTGCTGTAGAGCATTCGTCAACATCAGAACAGAACTTTCCGTTGCCACTAAAGCCTTCCCTACATTTGCACGTTAACTATCCTGAAGCGTTTACACATAAAGCAGCCTCAGAACACTGGCATGGATTTTCGATTGGTTGATCAATCTCTGCACCTGAAAGAAATAAAATTGATCTGAATTATTGAATAAGTAGTAACCAATGATTAAGAAATACTGGTGAGAAAAGAGTTTGAAGAAGTATTTATTGGTCAAATAATCACAAAAGGGGAAGTACGAAATAGCTATTTTGTTTATAACACTGCTGCGTGTTTTTTTTCTTTTTGAGTTAAAATTTCAGTCTTCTAGAGCGTTGAAACGGTTGATATGTAACACTTGGTGTGTCTTAAAGTTCCGAGATGATTTAAAAGATTGCAAATCAACGAGAAATTTCTTCTGAAAGTTTTACGTGCCTTCTGTACACACATGTACATACCTAATATTATGTGTCAATCTCTTTCCGCTCGAAGATGAAATTGTGTAATGTATATTCGCTTATCTATACGAGATTAGCATTTTGTGCTCCTGGCCTGCTTTTGAGAAAAGCCCTCTTTAAACCAACTTTCTCATGTAATTTTAAGGGGTTTGTTTTGGAATGAAAGTAACGCATCTACTCTATTAATAGTCTGTAAATCATTTAGCATCATGCAACTTATAGTGAAGATGCTAAATGCTAAATCCTTTTACAAGCATAAGTGGCCCATTGGAGTCGGTGCTTATCTCTGGTTTCAGGGTATAGTCCTGCAGATGGCAGAACTATAAACTTCCGACTTGAAACAAGTAGTAATATGTATATAAAAATAAATTTTATAATGAAATAAAAACTTGTACAACAAATGGATTGAAGCAAAAACTACAACTGCCTAAAAAGATAGGTTTTTAGTTTATCCTTGGCATTTAGCCGGGTACAATTAGCAGTTTTTTTCTTAGAAGATGTAAGGTTTCTAGTAGGAATGTTCAGTTTTAACAGTTGACTTAGATACAGAGGATCTAGGCCATTTAGTACTTTAAAAAAAGAAGTATCTTTAAAGTCAATACGGGGGAACACAGGCAGTCAGTGTAAGCTTCTAAGTACAGGTGTGACACTTTCAAGTTTGCCAGTGATTGTTAGCAGGCGGTCAGCTGAATTTAATAAATAAACTATAAATACAACACAACCCTTCTCTCAGTTCTCACAATCAAGTAACAACATATATACACAGTACTGACCCAATTTGTCGGCTTTTCCTCCCGGCGCTACACCATAAGTAATTAAAAAGAGAACTAGAAGAAACGTCAAGAAGACTGCCGCAGCTGCCACTGCGTGCCTTGGTGTCCACAGACCTGAATATAAACAAAAGCAAAAGACAAAAAAATCGTAATTATGTTGTAGGACTGGCAGTAATGATAAAAACTGCCTAAGGTTTAACATTTCCTTCATGAAGTTCCTGGTACGTTTTAGTGTATCTTTGGTTTATCTCCGGTGCGTTAAATAAGGTTTAAGGCTAGGACTAGGGTTAGGGTTAAGGCTAGGGTTAGGGTTTAAAGGCTAGGGTTAGGGGTAGGGGTAGGATTAGGGCTAAGGTTAGGGTTAGGTTATTTTCCGTAGTTTTTTTGTGTAGTGCATCCTGTGACGTCAGCTGTGGTTATTACACCGGAGATGAACCACAAGTTCTTTGAAGTCGATAAATTTTGCTGAGTTTTTTTCCAATTGTTAAGTAAACCGTAATGGGGGTTTGGTCAAAAAACGTTAAAGTTTCCGTATTGTTCGTTAATCCGATCAAAATTCGAGTATTGTATCGAGTCTTGTTTTGAATTTTCTACTCTTTACTTGAAGAACAAACGATTGAAACGAGTAATGAAATCAAATTTGCGATAATAAATGATTTTTGTGGTTGGTCTTACAATTCACTTTTTGGGAATAAAAGAAAATCAAAACATTATAAAATTTAATTTAGTATATTTTTTTATGCCGACATCTAGTACTGTCACAATGTTTGCTCTTTAGCAATAACGTAAACATGACTTTTGCCGAAAGCGTCGAAAAGATCAATCCAACCTAAAGTACGGAAAAATAATAAAACTTCATCAGTCGACGTAAGATAGGTGAAAGTTGCCGTTTTAGGTTGTTACCTCAACTCAAACAAAACGTTTAAAATGTCTACAATGAAAAATCAATATTTTTCCCCGCATCCTTGAGCTTGTTTCATAACTGTTAAGTTTGTAAGCAAGAATTGTGATTAAGTGTGACACAGTACTAATTTATTATCATTTAATATTATTATCTTCCCGGCCCGAATAATGAACTCGGGAAATTCATCTTCCAATGGAACTGCCTCCCGCCTGCTAATATCCGGCACCACTGCAAAATCACTGGTACATTATGACTACCGTAAGAGAAAAAATCGTATAAAGGAAAATTATTGATACCGTTCTTTTGGCAATTAAATATTTGTACCGGTAAGCATTAGCCTTTACCTAAACGAGCAAAGCGTCCATCCACTGATACAAAAGTCTTTTATTTTAGCGATTTTTAAAAGTGTACCATGCCCGGCCTGCGGCCTCGTCCAATTTTGCTGTCCTCGGAATTTTTCTCATCCAATTATTTCCAAATTGGACATCATGTAGTCCTATTACATATACAAATAAGCAAGTAATTGTTGTTGCCCACGATGGAGTAGGCTTTTCTTTGCCGCCCTTTGTATTTAGCGATCGTTTCAATTATCTCTGTTATATTTAGTCAAAAAAGTAAATTTAAACAACAGAAATCGACAAGATTTACTCGTTTATATCAATTTTTTGAATCTTCCAAAGCAAAACTTTAAAGATATTGTGCAAGTACATGTATTTTGTAAAAGATGTTTTCAGTTTTACATGTTGACGCGGTTCGCCTTATGTTATAACTTTTTCTCATTTCCTAGGTGGTCGTTAAAGGTTGGCCAAAGCTGGAAGTAAAGTGGTATATTGATAATGAGCCCATTGTGGAAAGCGAGCGGATTCAATCAAAAGTTAGAGATAATCTGTACACACTTATCATAGATAGAGTGGAGCTTGACGACGAGAATGTTTACAAATGCACCGCCAGTAATGATTATGGTCAGATTGAGTGTTCTTGCAATTTGCTTGTAAATGAGACACCACAAAAGCCAGAGTTTCTTGAAGAACTTAAGAATATCATTGTTGAAGAGGGAAGTGATGCAACTTTTAACGTAGAGGTCAGCGGTCAACCGGAACCGGAAGTACTTTGGTTCAAAGATGACGTATTACAGAGTCATGACGATCGAATCGAGACGATAAAAGAGGGAAACATTCACACCTTTGGTTAGTAGTTCAGAAATTGTAATGTAGCATTAATATTTTAAAGAATGGATATGGTTGCCTTTGGATGTTGAGAACAATCACCAAACCGTCCCTCCTGACCAAGCAAAAGTGCAGCTTTGGTAAGTGGACAGTTTGGTGTTCGTCTATCAAGTATTTACTTCAAAAATAGTTCTTAAACCAAAACTCCAACTTCTCTTAATAAATACAAATTTGAACACTTATCGTTTCTCCTAAACTTTTTCTCAAAAGATATGAAAATATTCTCGAATTTTCGCTCGCCTTAATAATATGTTTTTTTTTTTAAAATTTGGAACTCCCAAATTTCAAAATACAAACGGAGTAATTATCCAAGTTTAAGTGTTCCTGAATGCCATCGAAATGACGATTCTAACTGTAATTCCCTTTGAACCCTTTAAGCCCCAAACACGACAAATGATGTGTTGATAAATTCTCCCAACTGAGCTCCACAACTTATATTTAAGCAGTTTGGGAAAATTTGGCTTTTCAAGTTCTACAGCTTATTCCACTTGATCAATTCCTTATTTCCCATTGCCACTTATATTATTTTGTGTGAGCTATGTTAGGAGAAGTTAGATGTTGATAAATTGCCCTGGCCTGAAGGGTTAAAGTATGAATGTAACTTTTAGATTTGAGTTATTATTCTTTTCATTTTTTTGTAATCATGTATGATTTAGCGAGCATTTGATTTCTTTTATAGAGAATGCGCACAAAAAAATTATTAAATTATTATTATTATTATTATTCTTATTATCATATATAAGTCAACCATTGTTATAACCGTAGTTTAAGAGAGCAATTGGCAATTATTCGTCACTAAGTGACATGTAAATCAATACAACTAGGACCATTATAATTATTAAAAATAACAATAATAATATCGAAAATATTTATATTAATAGTAATAATAATAATAATAATAACAGTTTATCAGCAAGCATTTCCATGAAATAGCGCTTAGTAATACTAATGTTAAAGATAATACTACTTATAATAATATTTCATGAGGGAACTAACTCACTTAAGTGGTTTTCAGTAGGGCCCTACATAAATACTTAACTAAATGCATACAAATAAGATAAACATGACTGGAACAGATATGAAAAATAATATAGAGCAAAAATTAATATTAAAAGCTAAAACGAAAAGGGAAAGAACTATTACATCTTTTTCAGAACGAGTTTAAAAATTTTGGATGACTTAACTTCTTTAACACTAAAACTCTTATTTTCTGTACTTTTTGAATGCTCTTCACCTTAGAATTTTTTAAAATATAAAAATATAAAATATTTTAAATTAGATTTTAATAGATTTTGATTGTAAATAGATATGAAAATCCCAACAGGGAGATAATGTTTAATTAAAGCTTAAAACTGTATAGATATGTAATTCCTCTGTTTGGATGAGCTCTAGACATCATTGCAAACGGCTGCCCTTTTGCACTGATACCAAACAAGCATTTGAGATTACGTGGATTCTTTTCCCTAATAAGGTCATAAGACGTTCTGTTTTCTTTGGGCAGAAAATTTCTTTTATCTCGAGGTTTCTGGATTAAATTCAGGCACGATGCATGTTGTGAACACTGTGACTATTCTCAGCAGTAAAAATTTTCTTGAAAACCGGCATTATTTATTTTTTGGCTTTTTGTTTATTTGGCTTTTTGTTTATTGAAACCCTTAAATCGGTCAGTTTGTGAAATGGGATTTTGAAAAAAAAAATACTTCCGCTCTTAGAATGTATTGTCTCTTTGGTTTTGTTTTTTTTGGTAATAGCTCTCAAATGGGAAAATAAGAAATGTCTGTCGGATTTCCGTTGAAACTTCAAATTGTTTTCAAAACAAATGCATTATTAGGGATCATGGAAATGTTTAGACTGAGTAGGCGTAATGGAAATAGACTTAAAGTCTTGGATTATACATATATGCCATATTTTACCCTTGAACTGCCCCGAAACATGTTTTCAATAAAGTAACAGAATTTAACAAATATACGCTGTGTCTTAAAGCAAAGGTTAAATGGGAAAAATCCACAAAAGAGTTTAAGTTGAAAAGAGTGTCAGCAATGAATGAATGGATCCCAAAAATTCAAGAATTTTAAATCTTGTAGAAAATAATTGTACGTTCATCGTAATGAATTTTTAAAGTATGTATTGCTGATGAACGAAAGATACGAACTAGTTTGTTCTCGTTTGTAGCCATTTTGCAAATTTTGGTCAAATTGTTTTGAGTTTCGTTGGACAAAGACAAGCTGGTTCCGGGTTAGCTTTAACCGTCTGAGTTTCAGCTTCAAAGATTTGAATTTTTTCTCCTCATTTTTGATCGGATCAGCAGCTATTGGAACCTGAAACACCCAAGAACGAATTGAAAAAACATGTCTGCTCAATTCGTGTTTTCTGTAAATAGACTCCTATTTCTTCGTGATCTTCGTAAGCCTTATTGCCTTGGAGTGTTTTTATTTGTGGTTGTTGTTAGGGTCAGTTTTTAATTTTGCTTTTATGCCTTTGTTCTGGGCTAGTCCATCGAACACAGTGATATTTGTACGTAAATAATTACGAGTAAAATTGCACGAATTATAACGTTTGTGGTTAATGAGAAAAAAACTTAATCTGCAACGTTGTTTTTTGTTTTCTTTCATTTGTTTTCTCAATGTGATAAGGAAAATTAATAGTTAGTGTTTTAGTCGTTATGTAATTTCGTGTATAACACTGCCCTCTATCATCTAACGTGCTAATAACGTAGTGTTTTATACCCAGCTGCAACCTCTTTCCCTCAGGTACATCATAATTTGAAGATGTATTCATAATTCTTTCCAATTAAACCCAACCCGCCCTTTTTCATTTAAAACACATGTTAACCAACTTGCTTATGCTTATGTCAGAGGGATTAGCAAATCAAAAAACTGATTTTGCCTTTTGCCATAAAATTGTTTAAATTCTGTTAATATGTACTTTTAACTAAAAGGTTCCTCGGTACTGCCGTGATCATTTTAGAGAATAAAATTGCGTTGTTAGGGTTTGAATTCTCCTTCATTTGACACAGAATAGCTGTTCAAGTTCCTAAAGTCGTTATCATTGGGCAGCAGTTTTCTGTATGAAAATACATGGAAACGAGGCTATCGGGCCAGTCGCAATACTTTTGCTTGAGTTTTGGCCCAGTAGCCTCGTTTGGGTGTATTTTCACGCGAAAACCGCCGTACTGCAGTCATGATTTGCGGATTTGGAATAACAGCTATAACTTTGTACACATGCGTACTTCTCTAGCCGCATAAGCTCCTTCTTACAGATTTTTCCTGATTGTGTCCTGAGGAATACATTCTTTTAGAGATTCTTAAATTTTTCCTTAAAACACCAACTTTAATAATTTCTATAAAGACTCATTGCTTGGAATAAAATACATGTAGATATAATATATGTATTGTATGCAGGACAGTTGTCATCGCTATAATCTTTTATTTTTTTGATGTTCAGAAAATTAATCCTTTGGCCTGCCTAGACTAGCTATCACTATTTGCCGGCCAATGAATTATAATATGTATATGTTGTTAAGAAAATATAAATAAGTGTAAAATTTTGTGAAAATGAAAATTTGAAAACAAAAAGGAACATAAGAGACAGAATCAAACTTTAAACGTATAAACTTGTAGGCTGCCATACGAAATTCTGCGGCATTCCCCTTGCCAATTATAACCTTAAACTTTTTTTAGCTGATTTACTATTTTTTCTTAAAAGGTGTACTGAATGCTATCATACTATTTTTTTTATAGTAATATACGACACATGGCCGGAGGACAGTGGAGAGATTAAGTGCAAAGCACAAAACGCAAATGGTTCAGTTACTTCAGTCGCTGAACTTAAGGTCACAGAAGCAGATCACGAACCAGACATAGCACTGAAGGAGTACGAGATAGTTGTGAAACAACCAACAGTACCAGAGGAACTTCCTCCGGAACAAAGAAAACCAAAGTTTGTCAAGGAACCAAAGAATGTACACCTCACGGAAGGCGAAAATGCTAAACTCACGGTTTCTGCGGATGGGAACCCAGCTCCGATCCTGAAATGGTTTGACGAAGAGGATACAGAAGTCCCAGAAAAAGGCCGTGTTCGTTGCGAACCAGATGGAACCCTTGTAGTTGAAGATGCAGACCTGGACGACGAAGGAGAATATAAGTGCGTTGCTACCAACACAGCTGGTGAGGTGTCGTGCACAATAGAATTGTTAGTAGATGAGAAAGTGGAGGAAAGTTCTGAAGTTAATGAAGTAATATCAGCCCAGAAGAAGCCAGTTCAGGAATTTTCTTTCGCCTTTCCAGATGGAGAAATGCTTACAAATGAGGATTTGGAACAGAGAGAATTAAAAAAGGTGTCTGAAGTAACAACTTTAGATGAATTGGATGATGTTACATTCACGGCTGTTGTTCCTCAGGACGTTGCAAAACCAAGGCTTAAAAGTGGAGAGCCAGTTGATGAGGAGCCTATGTGTGCAGAACATAAAGAACGGAAAGAATTGAAAATAGAATTTGAAGATGATCAAATGGTGTTTGAAAGCGCAGCGCCGACGTCCTTAGAATCAGCACCGTATGGGCAAGATGCTCCGTTTCCTCCGGCTGCAGAAATAATTCTAGATGATGAAGAGCCTTTTTCGGAAATAAAGTTTAGAGTTTCTTTGGAAGAAACAGCTGGTTCTGAAGAGGAGTCAGAAGTTACTACAGACGAGGAAGAAGAAAACGACTCCGTTCGCAAAAAGATGTTTGAGAAAGGATTACCAGTCAAGGTTGAGTCTTCTGAAATCACTGAAATAACTCCAGATCAAAAGAAATTACCTGTTGAATTAGAGTTCAAAGTGTCATCGGAGAAACCTGTTGTACCTGAAGAGAGTGCGACAAGCACAGACAAAGAAACAGAAGGAGAAACTCCACCCAAAAATATTTTCGATAAAATGGAACCAGTGAAAATTGCGCCATCAGAAATTACACAAATAACTCTAGACCAAAGATCACCACCCGTGCAATTCGAGTTCAAAGTTCCGTTGGAGAAGCCTGAAACACAATCCGAAAAAACGTTTGAGAAAGTTGCACCAGTGAAAATTGAACCGTCAGAAATCGCACACGTAACTCTAGACCAAAGCCAACCGCCCGTACAATTCGAATTCAAGGTTCCGCTGGAGAAGCCTGCTGAACAAGAATATAGTGAAACAGAGAGTAACACGGAAGAGGAGTTGGGAGAGGAAGGTCCATCCGAGAAAGCTTTTGAGAAAGTGGCACCAGTTAAACTTGAGCCATCAGAAGTTACAGAGATACCTCTACAAAAGAACAAGCAGCCTTTTGAGCTAAAGTTTAAATTGCCTTTGGAAAAACCTGTTGAACCTGAACAGAGTGAGACAAGCTCAGAAGAAGAAACAGAAGGAAAATTCCCAACCGACATGACTTTCGAAAAAGTGGAACCAGTGAAAATCGCTCCATCAGAAATCGTACAAATAACTCTCGACCAAAGTCAACCACCAGTGCAATTCGAGTTCAAAGTTCCGTTGGAGAAGTCTGCTGAACCAGAAGACAGTGAGGGTGGTACAAGCACAGAAGAAGAGGTTGAAGGAGAAACGCCTTCGGAAAAATATTTTGAAAACGTGGAGCCAGTGAAGCTTGAGCCGTCAGTCATTACGGAGATAACACTGCAAAAAGACAAACCACCCTTTGAGCTAGAGTTCAAAATACCGTCGGCGAAACATGTTGAACCTAAGGAGAGTGGGACAAGCTCAGAATCGGAAGAAGAAACCCCATCAATAATGACTCTGGAAAGAATGGAACCAGTGAGAATTGCACCGTCAGAAATCACAGAAATAACTCTGGACCAAAGCCAACCTCCCGTAAAATTCGAGTTGAAAGTTCCGTTTGAGAAGCCTGTTGAACCAGAAGATAGTGCAACAAGCACAGAGGAAGAATCAGGAAATGAAACTCCACCCGAAAAAACTTTCGAGAAAGCAGAGCCAGTAATCACCGAGCCGTGCGAAGGCTTTGGATTAACTGCAGCTGATCAAGAGGAACCGGTTATTGTTACCAATGAGTCAGTAACCGCAGAGGAGCCAGAGCCTCCCGCAGAACTGCAAGAAAAAAATGAAAAAGTGGTACCTCCTGTGTTCACTAAGGAGCTCCTCCATGAGATAGAAATTGTGGAGGGTGAAAATGCCACCTTCTCAGCTACAGTGTCTTCCAAACCGCGGCCTGAAATAATGTGGTTTAAAGATGAAAAGCCACTCGAAGAAGACGAACGAATTAAACGTGAAGAAACACCCGATGGTTCCATTCGGCTTACGATAAATAACACATCACTTAACGATGAAGGAGATTATAAATGCATTGCGAGAAATAGTGCTGGCAAGGTTTCAACTTCTTGTGAACTCTTTGTTGAAGAGAAACTTGAAAAACCATTCTTTGTTGAAAAGTTCAGAGATTTGGAGGTTCTTGAAGGAAATGATGCAAGATTAGAAGTTCTTGTAAACGGAACTGAGCTGGAAGTGGACTGGTATAAGGATGGGGAGATGATAACAAAGAGCACAGACAGAACAGAATGTGTGGAAAATAAAGAAAAGGGAACCTACGCTTTTCTTATAAACTCCGTAAAACCAGAGGACCAAGGTTCATACAAGTGTGTTGCAGCGAATGACGCAGGAGAAGTGTCATGCCACGGCGAACTTAGCGTAAGGATAGAAACCCAAGCACCTAAATTCTTGCAAAGACTTGAAAGTAGAGAAGTCATGGAAGGCAGTGATATTGACCTTGAAGTAGAAGTGACAGGAAAGCCAAAACCAAAGGTTGAATGGCTAAAAGATGGCAAAGCAATACAGTGCGATGAAAGAATTGTTGTGGAATCCGAAGGACGGGTCCATACCTTAGTGATTCAGAACGTCCAACTAGATGACGAGGCCGAGTACAAATGCGTGGCGAAAAATATTGCAGGGGAAGCATTTTGCAGGGCTATGCTACTGTTAGAGGAGGAGATGAAAGCACCAGAGTTCGTTACTTTTCCCGAAAATGTAGAAATCATCGAAGGCAGTGCTGCTCGCTTTGAAGCCGCTGTAACAGGAATACCCGAGCCTGAAATCGAGTGGTTGAAAGACGACAAACCAATCAAAGAGGATCATAGGTTTAAGCTCAGATTTGATAATAACCGCTCTGTTTTGAGAGTTCTTGATGCCGAATTAACGGATGAAGGAGATTACACCTGTATAGCGTCAAATAAGGTGGGTAAATGTTCTTTTACAGTAGAGCTAATAGTCGAAGAAGCTAGTGTACCGCCGACTTTTGTGAGAAGACTGAGCCCAGTGGAGCTTTTAGAAGGAGGATTAGCCCGTCTTGAAGTACGAGTGTCAGGAACACCGGAACCGGAAATAACTTGGTCAAAGAACGAAGAACCTGTGGAAGAGAGGGAGAGGTATGAATTGCTGTCAGACGATAACATGCATTGTTTATCGATACGCGACTGTAATTTATCAGACAGTGGTTTTTTTAAGTGTACAGCAGGCAACGAAGCCGGTGTAACATCTTGTTCAGCTGAACTCAAGGTTACGAGAAATCCAGAATCTCTGGCGTTCTCTGATATTGACAATGAAATGCCGTATCATGTAGACGAGGCTGGTAACATCACTCTTGAGGCAACCGTGACAGGACGACCCCGCCCTAAAGTGGAATGGCAGAAAGACAACACGCCCATTATACAGAGTGCTCACTATGATGTGCAAGTAGACGGAGATCAGTACAGGCTGACCATCGTTGCAGCCAGTCCTGGTGATTCTGGAACCTACAAGTGTGAAGCTACGAACGAATTTGACACTGTTTCACGGACTTTTAACATTGATATTGAAGGTAGGGTGATTCAGTTATATTTATGATGCAGTTTGCCAGGTAAAATTTCTATTTGCAATCTATTGTTGCTTGTGAATGATAAACACCTCCATGATGCAGTGGGTGATGATTGTTTTTGTATCTAGCCGAATGCGTCAAGCACTTAAAATTCGGGCCACAAACGTCGAATCATTTTCGTAGGGAAAATTAGTTACGTTTTTTGTCGCATTTCTGTCTGCCGAAATAAGCGATAAAAAATTGTATTCAATTCGATTTAAGGGAGGGTTAAATCTTAGAGCTTCTACAGACGATAGTCTCTATTCGAAGGAAAAGATAAGGTCAACAGGTCATACATTTCCAGTTGGCTTGTTCGTGTCACACCCTCCCGCTTTTGTTAACCATTATTCTGTTTTATCGCTTCGTGATAACGAACATACTAAACTAGCTAAGATAACTCTTTAGAGTATCTTAGCTGAAAACCAGTTTCGAATCAAAATTCTCGAATTTTCACAGGAACAAGCAACAGCCTCGGGCATGTAGGTCTGAGCTACAATTTCATGATATTATCTAATTAATTCCTGTCATACTTAACTAATAAGTGATGCGTTCACAATGACATCGAGTAGCCATAGCCTTTATAAGGGCATTGGTTAGGCTGGAATTAAAATTTAAGATGTGCGGTGGTTAGAATTCCTTTATCAATAGAATTCATTTAGTTTTAATGTCAAAATTTAGGAACGGCTCATTTGTTCATTTATTACCACAGACGAAAGCGGTCTTGTTTATACGGGAAACACAGAAGTGAACAAAAGATCTGTCACGTTTGAGTATAATCCTAAGTCACAAACCACGTTTGTCTGGGTATCAAAAGATGTTCTTTTATCTAGTCAAAAAGAAAACGTTTTTGCGGACAAATATTTAATGGTTCCACTTTATACCATTTAGAGAAATATTTTTGTTTCGAGTGCTGTTTATTCTGGGAGGTCACGAACTCAACACGGCTGTCATCGCGTCTTCCGTCTGTCCATACTTGGTCTGGTGCGCTGCATTTGATAAATACTCAACAAATCCATTTGCCAAAAAGCTGTCACCAACAAAACCCACAATCCTGTTCACAAGTAGCAAAAAATTGCAAATAGAAATTTCTTTCGTGTTCTGTGGTCATTTGCCAACAAAACACATCTGTTGGACAAAGAAATTGTTTTTGTTTGCACGTCTGTAATGAAACCCCTGCTGAACGCTTTAAAAAGACTAACAGTAAGATTTAAAAACAAACTAAACGTGATATGGATAAATTAACTGTTTTAAAATTTGATCATTTTTAGCTTCTCGACAGAAAGATAATCTCATTAGGTATATCTATTCACTACACGAGTTTTACTGGCAAGTTTAATTGCTCGCGTGTTTTTAACACACAATTAAAACTAACTCATTTACTTGTAGCTAGCTTTGAAAAATACGTTTTAATACTGTTTTTGATCCTGAAAACGAAAAGAAATCGCATGAAATGGCGGTACATAAGGCGGCTTGCGTTTTCCGCTTACAATCTTTTCCTTATAATTTTTTGTAAATATAGTTTGTCTGTGGTATTAAGTTTTTTGAGCAGTGGAGCTTTTTTGCATTTTGAAAATTCGAAACAGAATTTACCCCATCGGTAGAATCAAAGAGCAAATTTATCGTTCATATTCTGCGCATTCTTGGTAATTGCCGAATGATTATCATGCCGCGTAGACATTAAATTATTTAATAATAGAAAATGACTCCTAAGGAGTTAGGTTGTTTGAGATATGTCTTTGTTGCTGTAGCTATTATTTTGCGTCGCATGCTGAACAATTTACAGAAGCAACAAAACGGCTCGAAACGCGATTTTTGTGATCTTCAGAACAAATCCAAAGATATTTTAACCACACGTTAATGATTGCAAAAAATAATAGAAATACTTGGTTCAGTCTCGGCTGCATCATGTCTTTCGTTACATTGCTTTAAATGTTGGCAGCTACACGGTGAATGCAGAGTAGAGTGCAATTATGTGAACATCAAATGGTAAACCATGTCATATTGCTGGATAAACGTTGCTTCTAAGGCAGACTGGACTCAATTCTGCTTCACAAATATAACAAAATATGAAATTTCTTCTGGAATTATGAATATTCTCGAATGGAAATTAACTATTGCAAACCAAATACTAATTCAACATTTTTAAGAACATTTATCCTCCGCCCAAAATTGGAATTTAGACGGTATAAAAGTTATAGTGTGCGTCCTTTTAAAGGTTTTCGTATAATTTCTTTACAGTATACGTAATGATCTGTTTTTCCCTCGTTTGGCTAAAATGATCAGTGAGTTACTATAAGTATGAAGTTGCTGCAAAAAAAAAAATAAATAAAAAATAAATAAAAAAATAAAGGAAGCCTTTATGACTTATTTTTCCAGGTTGTTCGCGAAAATAGCGATTATGAAATCATGATATTGTTTTATTGCATTGGAATATTACATGACAGACCAAATGATAGTTGTTCGGTTTTGGAAACTGGATAAATCTTCCAATTTTTGCCTTTTGTTCATTAACTAACATCAGTTTCCCTAATCTGCGTGACAAATAAATACACTTTTGAAAATAATTGCGAAAATCCGTTCACGTACTTTCAGCAGGGTGGCAAAAGTATTTTTTTCGCGACCCGTTAGTGGGATTTTAAAAAGCAAGCCCGGATCGTTATTGGGAAGATGAAAATGCAGTCATGATCTGTCAGTATTGTTTTAAAGTAAAGTCCATGATTCAGCGCAATTCTCCCAAAGCTCTCTCATCGCGATTCGATGCATTATTCATGGTCGTTATCTGGGACCACCTCATTACCACCCGGTTTCTCACGTTTGCCCTTAAAAGAGTAAAATAAAATTTTATTATCAAGAAATGTTCTGACGTTGGTTGACAGTTTTTAGTCTGTCTTAACTGCATTTTTCCCGATTATAAGTCGATATCGATTGATTTTATCAGAGATTAAAATTTTGAAAACATGCTTATCCAAGTAATGGCATATTGCTCGGCAAGAAAACTGTGGGCTCAAAAAATAAGTAAAATATCGAGATTATGCGATAATGTGGCTCAGAATAAAGTATGAACCCAAATACTTAATATTATTTGTACCGAAATACTAAACACGGACAGATTTGGGTTGAAAAGCGTAGTAATAAAGGTTGACCTCAGGAGCTGCATTGTAATGTGATAATGATTTTATTTTAATCCATCTTTTATCTGCGTGAAAACATTAGTACTAAAGTGAAACACGTGTCCAGGCGATCAGAATTGTTTCCTTCTCCAGTTTGTCCTCTAGGCCCTACTTGTACCAAAATCTTTTTCCATTTTTGGAACACAGCGGCAATACGGCTGTCATATTGCGCTGCACATGTTGAATTTCACTTTCCTATTTAATGATTCGAATTTGCTGTTGTCTTTACGAAATACGTTAGAGTTATTGTTTATTTGGTTAGAAAAAACAACTAAATAGTTGTTTCACAAAATGTGTTCTTTAGATTCTAAAGTTGTTAATTGTATTTTAAGTTTTGAAATGTATTGTTTAGGTTCAGGGCTGAAAAATATTTATAGCATACAGGGGCGCTATGCTAAAAATATTTGGCGACAAAACGTCCCTATAAAACATATATCAAAAACTATTTTTCGAATTTAGACACTTTCTATAACCTCGACATTTATAAGCCATTATTTAGTATTAGTTTCATGACTCATGGAATGTGTACTAATTAAAAAAAGTTCATTATTTTTTTTTATTTATCGAGAGGACGATAACAAAATAATTTATCTTATCGTTTCACACGGAACAGTGTGGAAATGCTTGATACGTTTGGCGTCTATTTTACCTAAGTAAAGAAATTTCTTGACGCGACTCCTTGTAAATTAATCCGGCCTGTTTATTGCTGTTGGTTGCGGTCACTTCTTTTTCTAAATGATTTATGACAAGGTGGAAATGATATATATTTGTGAGAAATTTTAATGTCAGTTGATCATGTCATCATGGATTTGTCTTTCTGCACCCAGAAGACAATTCGTCTATCGGTTTTTACTGTGACTGTAATCTTGATAATTACCTCGTTAAAATACTATAGGAAAACGCAGACATTTCTTGGGTATTTAAAAATGATAACAAGGTGGTAATTCTGTTGCTTGTTGTTTCTGTGTTTCACTTGTAATCCTTGTTTTTAAGTTGATCCCCTTATAGTTTCGCAGATGAGAGAAATGTTACTGATATTTTTACAACTGTCAGCTGTAAAAAAATGTCGTGGATGATACATAAACATCAAAAAATTTCAGACAGAAATATTTCGGACATTTCATTTTCGGACAAATTAATTTCGGACACTTTTTTGTGAATTTCGAACAAAGTTCGGACAAAAATTTCGGACCCTTTTTTTCTGCAAACATAACTTTATTACGAACCTGTTCCGAAGGCAATTACAAACGTTTTTGCAGTATGATATTGTTTCTGTCACTGTAAAAAACAAATTCAGACAAAATAATGAGTTCATTTACATCTAGTAAGGGTCCATTTAGTTCATTTTCAGGAAGTTGAATGCTTAAACAAGTTGGCCATTGGCATTAGCAAATCGTTAAGATTGAGGATGCGAAACGGCAAATTCTTTGCCTATTAAAGGAATTAATTGGACGGAACTACGTTGTAATGGAAGAGGCCTCGTTACACGCTGAAAGAGAGATTTTCGTATAGCATCAAACTGTGAGAAAATAAAAACAAATTGTTACTCTCCTTAAAATGAAAATCGATGGCCTATATCCTAGTGAAAAAAATTTCGGACGCTAAACATTTTCGGACGCTAAAAGTTTTCAGACGGATTAATATTCGGACAAAAATTTTGTACGAAAATAAATTCGTCCGAAATTTTTTGATGTTAATTTAAGCATTGCCCGTGTTTGAAATACGTCCATAAGAAATGGCAGAAATTAAAGGTACGGTAATACGTGCAACCAAATCCTCCAACTTGTCACGCAACATTTGCTGTGAAACAGATTGAAAAGCGATGCTGCGCGTTTGCCACCCGCGTACAAACTTGTTTCGCAGCAAACTTAAGCTGTTGCAGTTGAGTGAATCCTGACTTCTGATTGGCTAATACGGCCCAGTGAATGATAGCAACGTCATCTTGCTGCGAGACAAGTTGATCTGGGGTAGTAATACGCGTAGGCACCTACAGGTTTTGTAGCAAAAGGGAGAATGACCTACTTTCTGTAACAAACATTTTTAACCTGCAATCAGACGTGTGCGATCAGGGTTAAAAACGCGCAGCATCGCTTTTCAACCTGCAACAATGTTGCGTGACAAGTTGGAGCATTTTGTTGCTCGTATTGCGGTACCTCAAAGAGTATTTCTATGAAAATCCAAAGTTCACAATTGGAAACTTTTTAAAATTTAGACAGATAACTTTAATGGCAAAATTTGAGACATATTGCCGCAGTAGAAAACTTTAACGTTTCTAAATCATAATTATTTTAAAAACTAGAGTTTTATTGAGGTTATTTGACATCGGATTTCCATACAAATGCGCTTATTAATATTTTAGTCATTTTGCCAAACCGTTAAGATTGCATCCATAAACTGAGACAAGGCCTGTTAAATCATCCCCGAGTTTTGATGCTGATAACTAAAAGTTGATTTCTTAGTTATCGGCAACTTGTTTTCATTGTCTGTAACGACAGTAATGAAACTTATTTAATTTATTTAACTTATTTAATTTTGAACTATAAAGAAAAAAGTTTGAAAAAAAAAACGATTTTAGCTAAAATCCAAGACTCTTTCGAAATATTTTCCACTGACTCACGTTCCCTTCACTGATGATTGAAGCGTTGTTATAATAGTTTTTTCACATAAACGTTTTAGGCCTGAATGGCACAAAATATTAAAAACGTATATTTGACGCCTTCTAAAAGTTTAATGGCATTTCTGTGTAAGATGCAAAAATTTTTATGATAAAAATCGTGTTTAGTCAAATTTTAGCTCATGGAGGAAAGACTTTCGAGCACTATAACGCAAAAACTCTGTAATGCAAATTGACCTTCTTGTTTTTTTCATCCCTTTTCAAAAAGGTTTTAAACCTTCGCCGTGAATATTCGTTCTCTCTAACTGTTAGAGTTAGTTGCTTTTGTAAAATCCAAATCTAGATTTTGCATTTCATTTGTCACTTTCGCCAAAATTCAATCTTGGATTGTAATCCAAACAACCCGCCCTCGATCTTGAATTGTTTAGATTAAATCAGCATCAGAACTGAGTTTTTCTGCGTTATTGCGTTCCATTCACCTATCCAAAATCCGGTTTTTATCTTGCCGCCATTTTGATTTGATTTCCCGCACTAATGGAACCGCTGACAAGTAACTCAAATGTACAACGTTTTCTTAAAATCAGGTTTTGCATTTTACGTTCCATAATCTCTATTTAGATTTTACAAACTCTTGCATAGAACAGGAGAAATCAACCCCCTTTTGTCGTACATTACTATATTCACTATACGCATTTGGAAAGAAAAATAATACTAGAATCTAGAAATGTAAAAGCTTCCCTAGAATCCGTAACTGTCAACAAATTTCTGCTTCGTATCAAAATTTATTTGAATCTGGCAAGGGATTGAAAAAATTCTGAAAAAATTGTGAAGAATAAATTGATTTTTGAAAATTGGAAATTCAACTTTTCATTTACCATCTATCTTACAATCTTACAAGCTTTATCCTGTATGCTGTATCTTACATACTATTAACTTTGCTTCGTGTACTAAGGCCCGGGTAAACGTCGAACTTCACATGTGCGGAATCTAATGCTAATGAGCAAATTCTACTGTTCTACCTCATTTGCATTAGATTCGGCACAT
>JAOCPT020531584.1:0-11577 GCA_026546935.2 Palythoa grandiflora | reverse complement strand
CTGACACACTCGTCTGAAAAAATTGGTTTGAATGCCTCTACCGGGACGCGAACCCACGTTTCATGGTTACTAGTCAGGCGTGATAACTACTACACCACCGGGACTCACCATGCTTGCAACATAGCAATTTTTCCGGGGTATGGAATTATCGAACGTGGATGATCCCTGGGGCCCAATTTTTTCTTCACCTCGAGTGTGTTCTTCTGTCTTAAAGCCTTTACACAAGAATTAATACACTATACATATGTCGGTGAGGAATATCTAAAACTACCTACGGACGTTGCATTTCTAATGTCTTCGGAATTGATCGTTCCATTCATTGATCGTTCCATTCAATCTTCGGAAAATGATAATAGGTTGCAATTTCAATACAACAAACAACACAATGAAAAAACAATTGCTGATTCGTAAAGAGCGACCCAAAATACAAAAAAAAAACAGTAGAAATTTTTTTTGGCAGGTATGTGTCACTTGACCTTTAATGGTAAAATAGTTTCTGTCGTACGACAGGCTTTCGTGGCACGTATTATGAGGGCACACCCAAAACTTTGGAACGTGACAAAAATTTCTAATTACTTAACGTTTACAAGTGCTTTTAAGTACGATGCGTCTGAATGAAACAATTGCATCACTTTTGTTAAGGAAAAGAACTTAAATAAAAATGAGCTGAGTTTTTGATTTGAAAATTTGGTGTCATTTTGTGCAGAAAAACTAAGCGTTTGGCTTACCAATGTCAGTCAAAACATTTTTTTGTTACTACAAATACAACATTTTTTGTCGAAAATTGCTTCAAGTAATATCGTGATAGTTGTTTTCACGGTTGATAAACTACGACTGTGGCGCTATTTGTGTCCGAGATGAAATATGCCGGCATGTGCTGTGGAAAACGAATATATAATACAGCCACTGAACCTATTGAAATTTCTTGAACCGCAAGATAAATAGAAGATGTACCGCGTAAAAACAAGTACTATAAATGCAGACATGAAATAACGACAGGAAGATAAAAACAAATTTTAAAAATTAGCGACATGGCGCGAAAAACAACGCGTACGAAAATGCGATCATTTAACTAAAACGACTCTCTATCCTTCATATTCTAAAGATGGTATAAAATTTAACCACCAAACATCAATTTTTCTTCGTTTTATTTACTGAGAATATGTTTATAAAACCAAAACAACAAGCCAGGACTGGCGTGTCCTGACCTGCGAGGAAATAAACTTTTCCGGAGTTCTTTTGTCTTTATTATAATTAAAAAAACGACAACGCATCCGGTAAAAAAAAGAAAACTGTCAGCAAATCCAAGAGCAAATTTTCAGAATAATAAATTACAGCATTTGAAAAGTTTTTAAGGAAAACCACCGGAAATATCTTAAGGTCGCAAATGTGAAACTGAGGTTTGTCATCCTCTTTCCGTTGCTTACCATTTTCAAGACGGCATTAACACCAGCGGTTTCCGTGGTGTAAGGGACACAGCCAGTTTAAAAGTGGATTTAAGTCAGGTAAGAATATAATAAAACTGACGCTAGATCAAATACTAGAACATAGACGGTTTAAACATAAACTATTTAATTGAAACAAGCCGTAATTTTCGTTAAATTCTCTCAGCATGTCTGATTCATTACTTGCTGTCTGATCACGTCTTGGCTCAAACTTGACCTGTTTTGTATCAAAACATCTAAATCATGCTGAATGGAGGCTGGTTCTATTTTCAACCGTTGGCTTCTTTGATAACAACATGTAAATCAAATGAAGTTGCTTTTCGCATTTAACTCAACATGTTCATTTCTTTTCTCGTTGTTAGATCACGTCATCTTTGGATAATTAATGTGTTGCATATTACAAAAACAGAATATTTTGTATGCCTAATTTCGTTTGTTTAAATGGCGGTCATAATCTGATAAGGCGTCCGGAACTTGCTCGTGGCAATCAAAGATTCTAACCAACGCAGGCGGTCTATCTATTTATAAAATCAAAAATAACGCTTCGTCCTCAAAACAATTGAATCTTCTTTACTAAACAGCCGCGCTCTCCAATCTCCAAAAGTTCTTAATCAGGTCTTACTCAAAAGTTTTATTCAAACAATTTGCACATGCAGCTTTTTTTGGTTGGGATATCAATTGAGACAGTCTATTATCGAGTGATAGTTGTTTAAAATTTCTCCGCTGTCTTGTCGAGAAGCACATTTTTCAATTACGAACCACTAATAGTTACCAGGCCCCTGGTTGAGCAACTCATATAACCACCCACCAGGCAATAGTATGTCTCAGCGTCCGTTTGTTTTCTCGGTCCACAAAATTTTATTTGAGTAAAAAAAATCAGTTGTATTGTCCTAAATAATTATCATGAAAATTGACCTGGTCTGCTAGATTACGGTTGTATTAAAAGTTACCATGATCTATGGTCGTCTGATTTTGTTCCAGTTGATTCACATTCACATGTGTGTGCGGCAAAATATAACCGGCTCAAAGTCGATGCGGAAAAAGTATTGGACACGATGTACGCTACCTGGGTTTGAAATATCGCGTGCTGGCCCGGGAGCCTGAGGCTGTGAGATTTCTCCCCAGACTACCAAGTTGAGTCATGTTGGAACAACAACAGCAACGACAACAACAGCAATAACAACTGTAACAACAGCAACAACAACAACTGCAACAACAACAACAGCAACAACAACAACAATAGCAGCAACAACAACAACAATAGCAGCAACAACAACAGCTACAACAACTGCAACAACAGCAACAACTTCAACAACAACTAACAACAACAACAGCAGTAACAACAACAACAGCTACAACAGCAACAACAACAACAGCAACAACAACTGCAACAACAACAACAGCAACAACAGCAGCGACAACAACAACAACAGCAGCGACAACAACAACAACAGCAACAACAGCAGCGACAGCAGCGACAACAACTACAACAACAACAAAGTCAACAAAGGCAACAACAACAACAGTAACAACAACAGCAACAACAACAACAGCAACAACAACAACAACAACAACGACAACAACAACAAAAGCAACAATAACAGCAACAACAACAACAGCAGTAATAACTGCAAAAAAACAACAACAAACGATTCGGAACGAACGTTTGCATTGCGGTTTTGACCAGTTCACAATGTTTGATTTTTTGCGAACGTTCGCATACGAACGAAAATCCCATGTTATTTGCGAAATGCAAATGAAGTGGAAATGAGCCTTTAGAAAAGGCGAGAGTTTTATGTGTAAATGAAATATCATCAGGCCTGATTAATTTACTTCACTGAACATTTACATAAAACAATTGACGCAACTTTAACATAAGATCATATAAGTTGGGCACGAGATGAAACCGTACTGAAATTTTCGTATAGCACTGAGTACTTGGCACTCCGCTCACTTCCGATTACAGTTTAACAGCTAATCGTGGAAGGTACATAAAAGCTATACAGTAATACGAGAAAACTACAAGTGCAGAAGCGTTCAGGTGCTACTGGTTACAAATACGTCATTTGAAACGCAAGTACAAGTGGCATAAAACACAACTGAACTCGGTCCGGCTTCTAGTGGTTTGGAAAATTCCAATAAAACACTGCTTTATTATGATTTTAACGGCAGCGTGGTTGGTGCAGTGGTAAGATCTCTCACCTTTTAACCACAAGGTCCCAGGTTTGACCCCCAGCTCAGCCGAGTGTTGAACATTTGTGTGACCTTCTTTTCCGTTGAGTCAGCTTTCCTTCCTCCCGAGGTCGGTAAAACGAGTACCAGCTTCTGCTGGGGGCTAACCTGCGACGGATTAGTGTCCAGGAGCAGTCAAAGACTCTTATCCGCTTAACACTACAGAAACCGGAGATAAGCACTGGCTCCAATGGGCACTTAGACTCGTAAAAGGAACGTTTAAAAGTATGGCTGAAACGAGAGCCAGTGTTATGTCACCTCTTGAGGAATGTGCTGAGTTTTGCCAGTGACTTTCAGTAACGCACATACAGCTTGCTCAGTTCTAAATTTTCTTTTTTTTAGTCCCTCTCTGTAGGTTTCACTGAATTTCAGTATTTTAAATATTTTCTCGTCTTAAAAAACATACACGGATATCATGCAAAACGGTTTTTTATAACTGATCAACCGATGTGTATTTTTACCGTGTTTTAAATGTTTACCTATATCTATCCAACGGAAAGGACACAGATCAGAGCGGTATTTGAACACGGGTCAACCGCATTCTAATCGGCCGCCCTGAGGACAAAACCACGCCGCCGCTAAACATAATATAATAAAACCTATTGTTCGAGAATGATGTGAGAAGCTGAGGAAAAAGTGCCTCGTTGCACGCAAAAGCGATTGTTAAACCTGAGATTATTTCTCTTCTTTTGTTTAAGTTGTAATCTTCTAATGACGTGAGATTTTTTAAGACTATACATCCGCACTCATAATCATTCCGGAACAAAAGACTAAAATCCTTCTGCCTGACTCTTCTTAGTGTTACATAACACGTATTATGGTCACTTTTTTTAATTTTTAGATTTTCGCCGACATAAATTAGTATCTGTACTTTTTAAAAGGCAAAAAAAAAGTTTTCAAAAAAGTTAAACTCGTAAAGATATGAACGAAAGTATTTAATGATCATTTTCTCTATTGCTAGAAAAATTGTTTGTTTTGTTTAACAAAGTAGATCTGAGGTGTTAATGGTTCCCCAACTGTGTGGAATGAAATTTCATATTATTCACTAATTAATTGTCTGGGCTCGACTTTTACCGTAGTCGGAGACGACTGTTATCTTCGTAGGGTAACCAAGTTAGTAGTTTAGGGATCCCTTTGGGCAACTAAAACCAACTGCTTGATATATATTTACTTTTTTTTTTTCGCTAAATACGGTAGAGGTCATTCTTGGCTACAATATTTATTCCATAATACGTAATAAAATAGATACTTTGATAAAAAAAATTCATTCGTCCATATTAAAAAGTAGTCGTTACTTTGAATTTTAAATGAACGAAACTATATAATACAATAAAATACTCATAACTGTTTGAGTCAAATGCTTTTGTTTACAACGACCTGAATTTTGGTTGGATGACTAAAAAGTAAGTCTTGGTTGCCCGGTGTACAATAAAAAAAATTCGCTTAAAATCGAGTACTGATTATAATATCAATAATAACAATAATAATAATAATAATAATAACAATAACAATAACAATAACAATAATAATAATAATAATAATAACAATAATAATATTAATATTAATATCAATACTAATATTATTATTATTATTATTATTATTAATATTATTTTTAATATTATTATTATTATTATTATTACTATTATTATTATTATCGTCTGCGATAATGTATTCACCAGTGCCAAGGTCAACATGTTATTAAATAGCAGTGCTTTCGGAAGAGTTCTGAGAAAATAACTCGACAAAAACTTAACGGGCCGATTCGTTTCCTGTTTCCGTGAACAAGCGGAAGAATCTTCAACCTGCAAAACTTTTTACCCAAAATACACGAAAACTACGAAGGCGAAAAAAATACACGATTTCAAAACGTCTCAATGCGTATCATATTTCCCGAAGCCATTTCAGATCATCAGCGGTGACAAATTATTCAGGAATGAACTAAATTAAATCTTTCTATTTTAAGTTTTGTCTCGGAATGTGCCGAAAATACAAGTGTTTTTAAATAGTTCAGAACAAACTGTAAATTGTTTCACAGTTTAAATTTTGCGAAGGGCAACAACCAACTCGTATCGAGATTTCGATTGTCTGCAAAAAATGAATGAAACGAAGTTACAAACGTGGGCTTTTAAAAACCTACCATCGATCTCCGGCGCTGTTCGCTACCAAACTGAATCAGAAATGAGCAGTTTGCTGTATACAACTCAAGAAACTTCTTTTGTGATTATAATCCGTCAACGATTTGTTTTCTTTTAACTTCACACCAAACTAACATAAAAAACAAGCTGTGAACCCGTTATTGTTTACGTCCCCCGTTCCAAAGTAAACAACTGCAACGAGACAGTTCAAGGTCAGAATGTATTGTGTGAGCGTCCGTGGACTGGAAATTTTCCTCTTCACTGCAAATTTTCCTCTTAAGGATTACGTTTGGTGTAAGTTAATCGTAAGACACATTCTTGATTAAGAAAATGTTTAAATGTTCTGTTCAAGAATTTTACCTACCTTCTTCAGCTACCGTGTCAGAGCCACTCACACGCACATCACTTCTCTCGCTTATAAAAGTTGAACTTTCTGTGTTCGTCTCTCGCTCTTCTTTGATCACCGCTGAATAATGACTGGCGGTTGAAATTTCCTGAAATGAAGCCGAAATTCAAGCACGTGAGAATTAACTTCAAGCATCACTGAAAGTTGATGGGCTGCCAGAAAACTGGAGTTAAAACAAAAGGTACCAACTGTACAATAAGTGCGGGGGAGAGAAAATATGGTTCACCTCTCCACATGTTATTTGGAATGAAAAATACGCCGTATAAACGTGACAAAAGTGCTGCATACATAGAGTTTATACCTCGGCTTCATGAGAGAGTACAAATCGTTCCAAACGTGTGTGTGTGTCAAATATCACAATTGTCCCAATAAAATGCAATATCCTCGCTGGATCACCTACCCAATATGCCAATCAAAAGACAACAAAATAAACAATGGGACAGCTAACAGCATTATTCGTCTGCTTGTGTTGGGTGCAACATTCCATGGTAAATTATTAAGTTTTATAAACATAATTTTCATCTTTTAACAACTCCATCCAGATCAAACATTCTCTTATTTAGATAAGGTCACAGCTAGGTCATAATGGACGGGTCAATTAACACACTATTCTTGTACGTGTAAGGTTTTCGCGTGACTCGGTTAATTATCTTCTCAATGTTTAGTCTGAAACATGAAATCGAGGCGTCATCAAAAACTGTACTGAAGTGTCTCCTGCAGTTTCACATTAACTAAAAACGTCTTAACTCTTAAACCAGTTCTTGAAATTCTACAACGTAACCATTCATTTTCTTTGTCTTTACAAGTAGTTTCTGAAAATGTTCATTTTTGCAACAAATTTTGAAGCTGTAAACCTAAAGGAATGTTGTGAATTTGAATCAGTATGCCAGAAAAGAGTTGATATTCCTAGTCACCATGACTCTATGTGCGATTGCTCTCTGCAACTTGCACAGACCCGGTGTTTCGTGTTAATAATACCTGCTTCCACAAATATTGTAGTGCTGGTGGTGGCAATAGGTCCCTCATTCAAGCTTTGACACACATAGTTCACGTTACTGGAGTCAATGTATAACCGCTTTTTAAAAGCAACCTTCATTTCAGCACCGTTTTCAGCAAGACCGAGACACAACACCGTATTTATTGTGTTTAATAGTCAGGACAGCAGGATTAACTAAGTTTAATCATGTTTTGGTTTCGACACAGAATGCTCAAAATTCCAATGGATTAAATCGACCAAACATTTTGGAACACAATAAACTTCCTCCCACGCGGGAATCCGTAAAACTGTTGTACTGAAAAAAAAAATTCAAGAAAAAAAAGGAAATCTAGATCAGGCCGTAAATTTACGAAAAAAAGCAAACCGGCTGCAGCAATTAGCAAGACACATCCGACACTGGGCTAAAATTATACCTGTTCAGTCGTGTTTCTAAATATACGTCCTTAGCAAGCTATTGTTAACGATAAATTATAATGGCTATGCATTTCTTCAAAAATGATAGGTACATGATAAGTTCCTACATTTTCGGAGTTGCTTATTTTATATCATAAAACCATAAAGGTTCAAATCAAAGAACGATTTCACGGCACGCTGACGCCATTGTTGTCTGTTGGTGTAACCCACCAGTCGCATCTTTTTTTTTTTTTCCCCTCATCTGTACTGGCAATTTAAAACAATCGTTTTCGCATTACTTTACTGTTCATCTTACCATTTTAAAATGCCGCATATATTATCAAAATACAGAGCGTTAATCCTTGTGGTGTTGAGTTCATAGCTCCGGGAAAGTAAATGAACTGATAGGCACCGCCCTTTTCCGACTAAAGCGTCATTTATGAGTGGCTGGGTGATTTTTGGCCTTTGAAATTAAGACGACTCGCTTTGCCATGCCACGACTGGGTGTATAGCGTCAAGTGTAGTTTGATGATATCAAAAATACCAATGCGAAAACAAGCCTAATTTAGTCCTCTAGGCGTCCTGGAAGTTTTAACTCTTCAAAGTTTTTACGGGTTTCGAAAGGGAAATGTTTTCTTGCCTTAGAACTTTCTTTTCGGAATCGCGACAGAGCACCACAAACGAGAGAAGGTGGGATAAACTAAAGAACGATACAAGCTTCGTGGAAACTGAAAAAAGCCTTTAGTATATCGGCTTACCGTTGAACACCAAAATATTTTCTCTCGGAAAAATTTCTACCGCCATCTATAGTAAGCAATTCTATAGCATGCACTGTCACAATAGAGGGAAACAATACACTCCTAGGAGGGGTACGACACTTTTAAATAAATCTCTTGATATAGCCGATAATTTTCGACTCTCCGGTCCGTTATCTGTGCGTAGCACTGCCTGAGGCGATGAATATCCGAAAGGTAATTACAGATATCCCAAACCGCCCGCATGCAATACAGTAACAACTGACTTGTGTGATAGTTCTACACAAACATCGAAGCTAAACTCGCTTTCCAGAGGTCAAGTTTTAAATTGGAAGCATTCGTGCCTACAGCGTTAAATATTTTCTTTTAAAATGTAAATATATAAATATTGTTCAAGTAGGAAAAGAACAAGTTTTTTGTTTTCGTGTTTTAATTAATTTTAAATCAACGTTTTAGTTCACTGTACTTTCCGGTCCGGTCCGGAAGGAAGACTGAAATGTTTTTATCACAAGTATTAAAACAAGTCGAACCTTTTTAGAATATCAGGGCGGCGTGGTTGGCGCAGTGGCTCTTACTTCCACCCACAAGGTCCCGAGTTCAAATCCCTGTTCAGCCGAGTGTTAAACATTTGTGTAAACCTTCTGTCCACCATTCTTTTTTAAAACTTTGAAGTTGACTCTGCTTTCCGATCCTTAGAGGTCGGTAATTAATATGAGTACCAGTTTCTGCTGGGGGTAACCTGCAACGGATTAGTGTCCCGTCCAGGGGGGAGTCATCATGTCATCTTTAGATCGAGGTTATTTAGACGCGAACGGCAAACCGTGGACGTCTGGAGGTCATGTGAAACGGCAGGCATGTGACGTCTGAGGTTTTCAACGCGCATTTTCGACGGTTGCAGGTAGGTTTTCACGTAAACTGTAAAGTTAATTCCCTCAAGATTTTTCTCCTTTTATTTTTAATTTCGACTTGTTCTCATAGTGCAAATATGTGAACGGGATATTTAACTTGATGCTGAATGAAAAAAGTGAGTTGGGAATTGTACGCGGTGTACTTTGTTTTTATTTTTCTCGAACCCACTTTCGTTTGTACTAAATCCAATATGGCTGCCTTAGAAATAAGTCTCCCTAGAAATGCGAAAGTTTCGCCGTACCTCAAACGTCAAACGTCAAACGAAAAACCTCAAACTGCAGTTTGCCATTTGCCGATTTTTCCAAGAACCTCGATCTAAAGATCTCTAATAGAATGAGGACGGCAACGCCAACGACGACGGCTCAGAAAAAATATATTTTTAATTTGCTGTTTACTTCTTTCTGTCTGTCATCAGTGTTTTGTTTTCTCCGCCTGTAGCTTTGTAAACAGAACACCATTAAATTTTCGTCCTTGAAAGTAAACAAATACTGAGACTATTTTGTTTTCACATAGTCGTAGTCCCAAGAACTCTAAAAACGGACTTTTCACGTTCAGTTTCTAGCAACAACTACGTACAGGTGTTCGGCTCGCTGCTTCCAACGTGCAGCGATTGTATTTACTATCTTTGTTTCACGTCGTCCTCATTGAGTAAGGTCCCTAAAGATCCTCATCCGCTAAACACTACTGAAACCGAAGACAAGCACCAGCTCCAATGGACCACTTAGGCTCGTAAAAGGATATTTAGCTTTTGAATCATCACATCAAGGAATCATACCAAAATCATCCACATTCAATCGTCACCATCATAGTATACCAATCAAGACCATCCACACACATCCTCACCCACACCCACACCCTAGGGGACTCAGGATGGTCACAAGGTTAGTACTAAGGCCTCTCACACTTACGGACCGGGTTCGATCCCAGGGCTTCGAATATGGGCAGATTTGGTTGAACTCTACCTGGCTCCGAGGGCTTTTCTCCGGGCTCTCCGGTTTTCCTCTCTAATCAACCTTTAAACCGAAATCTGAGCCGTCTCCGCGATTGGTAAGATGGCTATTGCTAAACGATTAGAGTCGAAAATAAAGCTCCTTTGCTTATTTTATCGTACGACTACAAGTATAAGTCCAAGAAATCTCGTAAACTGGTTTTATAACTGCAATTGATGCCTAAAACTGTTGAAGTACATGGTAAAACTTGTAAAAATAAGTAAAAATTTTAAAACTCTATAAAAGCTAAGCTATTACGACAGTCTTCAATTTCATAATGTATTTACATGTTTCGGCAGCATCTACTGCCATCATCAGAATAGTAATTGCTAATGATTTGGAGCACAGTTAAATAGAGATATGTTATAATAGAATTACAATAGCATGGTATAAAACAATGATAAAGAATAAAGAAGCTGAGACAAAAGATTAATGACACAAGTTTAAATTAGCGTGGTATACTTGTTGATTAAGCAAAGGCTTAATGCACTTAATGTGTAACGCTTCTTTGATTTTGAGGCTGAATTTGATGCTTGCTGCATCTATGATACTAAAACAGTCAGTCGAGCATTTCTCACGACATGATGGTGACTTACTGAGATGCTTAAAAATGCGCGATCAATTATCCTTTAGTACCATTGCTTAATAATGTGCAATTGTTATTCTATTGTAACATATCTCTTTTTTAACTGTGTCCTAGATCATTAGCAATTATTATTGTAATGATGGCAGTAGATGCTGCCGAAACATGCAAATATAAGATGTAACTGAAAAGTGTTGTGATTGCGTTTAAAGTTTTATTTCATTTTGTGCTATTCAGACATTTCAAATATTATACATTGAACACTAACATACACAACGTAAGTTAAGTGTAATGTTATAGGAAAGAAAATGAGAAGTGGTATCTATAATGTAGTGATCAACTAAGACAGAAGATAGGAAGAAAGGAAAGTGTAGATGAATTCAGTGTATTAGGTCATTCTGAATCAGCAGAAGGCGAAGTTTTAGTTTCTTGCGAAACATTTCAGTAGCCACATTCCTTTGTTCATTCTTTTTTCCATTTCACCTAGTTTTAAGTACGTTTCTATTTTCATCTTTGATCCATGTTTTATCCATAGTTATGTCTTTATAGTTTTTATTGTATATAGTAGATTAGTTTTTATATGTAGGACCTTTTTGAAAATCACCTGTAAAGTGCCAAAGTTTCCTCAATAAGGAACATTAGTATATACAAATTCAGTGACCTTGGCGATATAAGCATTCTGATTGGTTCGCTATCTCGGGCTATTGGACGTTATCCCCTCGGAATAATGTTT
>JAOCPT020531541.1:0-11578 GCA_026546935.2 Palythoa grandiflora | reverse complement strand
CTCTGCGCTTGTAAAAAGTGAACGTCATAAATTCGATGTTTCAGTTTGTTGTCTGTTCCAGGGTGCAGCGTTTATTCAAGGGCGGCGTTTATTAATATTTTGGCTCTCAGGTGCGGCATTTATTTGAGGGCGGCAACTAATCGAGGGCAGCATTTATTCGAGGGCGGCGTTTAACCGAGGGTGGCATTTATTCGAGGAAATACGGTATGTATATTACATTAATATGAGATTTACAACAGATCCAATGGGGAGCATGGGGAGCGGGCATCACCCCTTACATAATGTGGTCATAGTGCCCAATGAATCCATATAGTGGCTACAAAATATCGCTACTACAGGCCTGCACTGATGTACATGAAGTAAAAAAGATGAGTCACTAACCTGCATCGTCTTTTTCCTGTCTAAGAAGGCATGAGTATTGCTCCTGCAACATTTTCAAGTCGTAAATAGTTTGTACACTTTGCACAAGACTGACCAATGTCTGGCACGTGCACTCATCTCCACTCGCCAAGCCCTGCACGTTACTTAGCAACAGCTGTGTATCAACTGCAATGTCGCTTTCTTGAAACGAACGCAACACACCAGACAGGACAAGAGCCCAAATATTTCCATGAAGCTTAGATCTGATAACAGCTTCATTAATCAGCTGATTTGCTTGTTCATTATCTTTCAAATGTTTTATGATAATACTGATGCATTCATCCAAACTGGAATAGCAGTGCATTACCAAGGAATGACGCTTGGAGCTCCCAGCTATCTAACAGATGAAAAAGAGAAAATGTATTTCAAAATTTGAAAATAAAAATATGTACACATATGTGTGTTACTCTGGTGGTTAATTTTTTTTTTTGTCTCAGAATTATTTACAATAAAACGTTTCTTGACTTTTCCGTTGAACATTTGTGTGACCTTCTTTTCTGCCAAAGTTGACTCAGCTTTCCATCCTCCAGAGGTCGGTAAAATGAGTACCAGCTTCTGCTGGGGGATAACCTGCGATGGATTAGTGTCCCGTTCAGGGGGAGTCAATGACTCTCATTCGCTTAACACTACAGAAACCAGAGAAAAGCACCGGCTCCAATGGGCCACTTTGGCTCGTAAAAGGATTTTAATTAGCTTTTTTTTAATATTCTAAACAATAGAATGTAGCTCCATGGAGTATAAATTCTCAGTTCATTCATTGCTCACTTGCATGTATACTTTTGATTTCTTTTTCAACATGAAACCTGCAACTGCAGCATGCTTGAATGACGGTTGAAAATCAAAGTTTGATTATAATGAAGAAAGTTATTTGTTATTGGTGCTTTTGAAAATCAACATTTAAGTGACTCCACCTACATTTTATTCGCCATTATTATGGTACGTAGTTTTCTTAAACCTAAAATAAAATGTGGGTTTGCTGTAGTTTTTACCATTAATCTATTAGCTAAAGGTAGGCTAGTCGGTTGAACTGTCGAACCTGAGTCCAAGGCTCTGGGCAATAAAACAAAAGAAAGAAATTATTCATTCCTTAGTGCCAACGTCAGTTCCCTAACTTCTAAGTCCTTTAAGCCTTGAAATGCTAGCGTCTGTTATAATGGCCAAAAATAAACAAACAAAGACCCAAGTTAGAGTTTTAATTTATCGAAACTGGTCTATTGGGTGCCTAAAGAAATATAATTACTTGAATTCTAGAGTCAGAAGCTAGGTCTCTAAACTAATTCTGCAAAAAATTCATTAAACATGGAATATTGACAAAAAATGCACTTACATGTGCTAGCTCAGACGTCAAATATTTGTTGGGTCGATTGCAGGTGTGGAACAGTCTCAAAAGCCAGTCATTCTTGATATCTTTTCTATAATGACAAGTTGACAAACACAGAAATACAACAATTTAGATTACAAAATCATATAGTAAGTAAAATATTAATTCGGGGTCGTTCACAGTTTTCGACATTTTCACAACACGTTTTAACGATTCAGAAGGAATGGCCTTGACCTGGAACAAACGAGTAACTTGTCTGAGCTGATGTCACGCAACGCATTACATTCTAAGCATGTTAAATCAATTTTATGTGAGCTTAAAAGTATCAATAAAGCAAGAAGTTTCTTGCTGCATTATTTGTTGTCAGTACGGGATTATGACAGTATCAGATCAAAACTTCAAGTCTGAATCAACATTTTTTATGTACGCTTTAAAGAGGGGCGAAGGGGCTCCTAAAAAGCGTATGTTTTGTATGCTTGTGAAAACATCAAAAATTGTGAACGACCCCTAGGTCAAATATTAATTAAATATTGTAATGAATCGTTTGTAAACTTGTATACTTTTTCTTTAGTTAAGACATGACCCATCTAGATTAGCTAGCTATCTGTGGGCATATCCAATTTGTTGCAATACTTATTAGAAAAATAAAGAAAAAAGAGTGAAAAACAAGAGTGTATAATGGTATCATTTGTTATGATGGCTGCTGCTGGTTTAAGCACATTTATGTTACTATGCAGAAGGCTACAATCCTCGACTTGCTCTCTACCACCACGACTATATAATATAATTAAATCTGAACATAAATGTTTCTTTTCAACAAATGATATACACTGTATTTTGAAAATATTACTATGAAATAAATTCATAAAACAATGACATTTTACCTCTACCTGTTAAAAGTTTGGTATTTGCCAATGAGCAATCTAATTTGAAAATGCTGAGGATTTCAAGGTGGCAGATCATAAAGCCATCCATATGAAGTCGAGGGAGAAAAAACTCGATTTGAGCTTAACTTTAAGGTAACAACAGAAAACACCAAGTACGTTTGGGAGATAATTGATGCAACTCAGCTTACAGTAACAGATCTTAGCATCACTTTGCACCTTTTGATTAAGATTCTTTTCATGTGCCCCTCATGGAAAGCACACAAGCCAGTGTACATTTCTGTATTACTTTCTTGACGGGAGCAAAATTTTCTGTCCATATTAGCAAGAGTCCATAATATAGCGAGGTGTTTGCAACATAAAAGTGGACTGTGTTTTGTGTTTGTTGGCACTTAGCGAGAGCTACAACTAATTTTATACAAAGAAGTTAGTGTTATATAGAATTTCCCCAATGTTTTGATCATGGGAAAAGAAATTGGTGGAAGAAACCACTCGGTTTGTGACATGAAATTTATGTATGTCACATGAGTATTGCGCTTTGCTTCAAAAAGCAAGTTTTAATTAGCTGAAATTTACACATCATCATCACCACCACCACCATCATCATCACTGTCACCACCACCACCATCATCATCACAACCACCACCATCATCACCACCACCACTACCATCATCATCACCACCACCACCATCATCATCATGATCATCATCACCACCACCATCATCACCACCACCACCATCATCATCATTATCTTCTCTTTTGTCTGTTTTTTATAAACAGCTTGTTTGCAAGTCAATTTTTTCACTTCCTTCAGAAGAAAATCAGAGAGCTACTCAAAACATCGGAGATATTCTATACATGATTTTTGTTTGCCAAATTTTTAACTGAAAGAGACAAAATTTTATTGTATTTGTAATTTCATTTGAAGGCTGCTACCAGATGTTTACTACCAGCTATTTGGACTCAAACCACTGGCTAAACAGGTCATAGTTTGTAACGTAATGACTAGAATACAATCTGCAAAAGGTCTCTACTTGCTGTGGGAATCGGTTGAGATTTCACAATCGATCATTGGAAATAATCAGATTGCCCCAAAAGATCAATCATCGATTATAATCGGAAAAATGTAACAGCAACATGTAAGCGAGGCAGGTTTGAGATAGGACCCTGAGAACTAATTTGAGGCAGACTTTTGCTGCGATGCTGTTTCTTAATACCTTCCATTCGCTAGTGATAGTAGTGATACTACAAACACCAAACAGTGAACTTGTAATTTCTGTTTTGGTTCAGTTGTTTACGAAATACAAAGCAGCTTAGCATGCCACATCTTTCAAATAAGCATGGTGTACGGGTAAACACATTATATCTGCTGTTATGACTTAGAAGTTAGGAGTCAACGAAAAACGACAACTCTCACCAAGATAGCAATCAAACATTTTATTGATTTTAAGACTTTTATTTGTCCCCAAGAAATTTTAATTTTCCCACGAAAATCGATTATGAAAAAAGCATGATCGATTATCGCATTGCTTTAACTTTTCGATCAACTTTCGATTATAATTGATCATTGGCCCACCACTAGTCTATACTTTTATAAATTTCAAAATTTTTCAACTACAGCACAATTTTTTGATGTTCTAGAGGCCCGAGGCCTTAAGCAGCCCTCACAAAGCTCCTAGCCACCTACCTCAAATCTTAATAAAAGCAATGGATCACTATTGCTATCCTTGATATTGCACAAGCTTACAAACCGTAAAATATTCTCTCTTGACATCTTTAAAACTTTCAACTTACCCTGGAGGCACTCCGTGTAGAATGAAGTTCATGATAACCTGGAAGTTGTTCGAGTGAAAAGAACCAGTGGGTTGTTTAATCAAGTGGCTCTTCCTAACCAACCACATGTCTTTACAGCTGGTTGTGATGGGGCGGCCCACAGCTTTGGTCTCTTTCTGAATTAACTGACTTCGCAAAAGATGTCTTTTTGCAAAACTGTATGGGAATCAAAAAACTTTGTTTTTTGTTTTTGTTTTTAACTATGTTATTGGGCTACTTACAAGAAACTTACAAGATAACAAAAAGACAAAATAAAATGTATGATTTTAGCCCAAATGGGTTAGCACGAACGGGAACAAACGTCCATGCAAGATGCCACCCTTGGCATAAATGATGTGGGAAACCTATTTATTAACTGGCAAATTGTTGAATTTTTGTCGATAGATTACCTTCATGGTGTAAGCATGTCTTCTCAATAAATAAAGTTTATGATTATTGTTATGCAATGTTACACGAATGTTTACTAATTTATTACATGTATCACAAGAACTATGTTACGTAAAGCTCATTTGTATCACAGGTAACCCAGGCTCACTATTTGTGGAGGAGAGTTATAGAGAATGTATGGGACAGTGTTAGCTCAGACGATTTTCAGAACAAATATGGTAAGAAGCTAGTCTGCTACAAGGAGGTTTGAGTCCAAGTTCTGCCCAGACCATCACTGAGGGTTTTCAAAATAACTGAAGACGAGGTACTGCATTTGCTCTAACATCTGCAAACCGCTAGACCTCCACATCTTGTTGGATAAGGACGTTAAACTGTAGGGTCAATCTCTTCACATTCTATTGGTGGACTTAAAAGTTTCACGTTGTTGTGGTCTGTCTGTTTCACTGAGGGAACTTCTTAAGATGATCGTATCCCAAAACAGTTACTGTTCGGCGAACTCGCCAGAGGAACCCGTGATCGTGGCCACCCCAGTAAACGTTGGAAGGCACGGCTCCACACAGGTTAAAAATTTTAGTATTGTTTGGCTAGTGAGGGGAAAAATTTACTACCCAGTCATAGCAATTTAGTAGCCACAATTATATTGTCGGAACATCTTTTCCGCACAACTATCAACTCTTAATTCAAAATGAAACGAATCTAACTTTATTGAGTGCTCAACTAGTCATATATTTTTACCGACAAATAAAAATATCAGAAATTTATTATACAATCGCCAACAGGCAAGTACTTTGTCTCCGTTACTTGCCAGCGGAAAATTTTACTGGCATTTGCGAGTGATTCACTTGTTATGTGGTGCCCTGGAAGGACTGCACTAAGGATGAGCTGAAGTCTTTCAACATTAACTACAACTCGTGGTACAGTGAAACAAAAGACCATGCGAGATGGCGACAAAACGTCAGGGAAGGCAAGGCCTTTTCTGAGCAACAACTCATCAATCGTGCTGAAAGATGCTGCCAGAAGCGACACGTAGAGCCCCCCATTGTCAAAACTGACAGGGATTGGACTGACTGACTGACTGACTGACTGACTGACTTCTTAATGTCTCAAAAATCTGTAAGCCTTATGTAAAGGGCTAACAAAGACCCTGAACTGCTCATCTTGTATACACATTTAAAGAGTTTACAGCACCATGTATGAGCATTAGTATAAACACTATTATTATTATTACATATTGAAAGCTTGAATTTTGATTGAAATGCCAAAATTGCGTGCATCCATTTTAAAATTGCTATACTTTCACTTCAAAATGATATGTATACAGTACCAGACACCAAAAATTTGTTAATCAAAGAAGGTTTAAAAACATTAAATTTCTTTTTCACCCAAATTCACTAATTTTCATGGTGCTGTCCCATTCAAGTTTACTAATGAAGCTTAAATACGATATACTCACCCAGTAAGGATGTCCGTTGGCAGAGATTTTATTAGTTCCAAGAAATTACTCCTCACAGATTCACAACTGTCACTAAGTCTAATGACACAGTCTTGTAAGCACCTGGGAAAAACAAATCACAATTGTGAAGACAATGTTAAGGTTTCCCACCTCAAGTCCCATGAATATGCTCAAACACAATTGACAGCATCCGATAACTATTAGGTAGTACGACTGACCATAATAAAAAATGTGGCTTTTCAACGCATTTCAGGACCTCCGGTCATTCAAAACTTGATTTAACCAGGGTTAAATTCTTTACCCATGTTTTTGTTTCCAACCTTATACACACTGATTTGTGCTGTAATTTTGGAATCGACAAGTTCGTTTCCCTGTAAAATCTGACCAGTATTTACGAGAATCATAAATCTTTCTTCGGTGAAAAAATTGCTACTTAGACTTTGTCTTAATCCTGGGTTGAAATTAACCAGCCATTCAATGACTTGAAGCATTTCCTTCTCAAACACAACATTTAGCAATTGGACTTTTTTTTTACATTGGAAATCTAAAAATACTGTAGAGAACTTTATAGGATCTTTTTTGCACTCTTTCTGATTCATTTTTTGGGCATTTCCATTGATTTTGCAAATTATAAAAACTACAAGTACAACTGAAAAACTAAAAGGCTCACTGCTTTTGACTAAACTATTATAGAATGGTTGAAGGCAGTTACTTACCTTTGGAGGCAGTCACTGGATAAAAGTCTGAGGTTTATAAGGATCTGTAAACACCGGCACACATCAAGTACAGTAGCGTTGTCCTGGGAGAAAGCTGTTGGAGTAAAGATATGAAGAAGAAACTGTTCAGAAGATATTGTCATAAAACTACACACCGACTAATGTAATAATGCAAAAAGTTTGTAATTATTTCTGGATGGTTATATTCCATTATCATTTGCGAGATTGATTAACCATTTGGGAGTTAGTTACGACTATCTATTGCAAGGATGATCAACATTTTTCTCGGGAATGATAGAAAATAGGTAAAACTTACTGAGAGGTAACAAATCTTGTGCCAGTAAATCAAAGTTATAACACTGTGCAACCATAAGCAAGGCATTAACGGTGTGACACCGATCAAGAACTTCAACAAGCCACACAAAGGAAAGCTTCCTAAAACAAAACACAAAATAAATCAAATTTAGTTAAGGGTGCATTCATTTGGACAGTGGCGTGGTTGGCGCAGTGGTAAGATCTCTGCTTTCTAACCACAAGGTCCCAGGTTCAATCCCCAGCTCAGCCGAGTGTTGAACATGTGTGATCTTCTTTTCTGCCAGAGTTGACTCAGCTTTCCATCCTTACAAGGTGAAATGAGTACCAGCTTCTGCTGGGGGCTAACCTGCCATGGATTAGTGTCCCGTCCAGGGGGAGTGAATGACTCTCATCCGCTTAACACTACAGAAACTAGAGATAAGCACCGGCTCCAATGGGCCACTTGGCTCGTAAAAGGATTTAGCTAGCTTAGCTAGCATTCAATTGGGACTATTTGGAATAGGAATACATATGCTTATTGAACAAACGTGAGGTCAAGGTGGCTGGATACTGACCAAGTTCTTTTTTTGCCTGATTATGAAAATGCAAAAAAAGAACGAGGCCAATGTCCAGCCATCTTGACCGAACAAGCTTGTTCAATAAAGGATTTATTATATGGACAAAGAATTTCACTTTACTGCTGTTTTCCGTAAGACAAAAAAAGATAAAAACGCTTCTATGTCTTCGTATCACTTAATAATAATATTTTGTTGACGAATAAATTTACGAAATTAGTTTGTGTTTCGTATCACTTTGCATTTTCATTTTTTGTTGACGAATAATTTTACGAAATTCGTCTGTGTTTTCTTTGTTTTGATTGACCTCTTCCCCTTTTTGCACCTCCGATGCCCAAAACTCAATGTGTAATTCCACTTCATGCAACTTTTTTTCTTGCGGGGAAAAAAACGGGCAATCCCGAGCGGGCAAGATGGGCCTATCTTGCCCGCTCATGTAACCAATCAGAACACAGAATTCGCTTCATTTTGCCCGCTCGGCGAGCCTGCCATATAATAAATGGATTTCTTGGAAGAGTCATTCAACTGGGACCTATTCTGATTCCAGATTGCTAGAATGCTTTTCCAGTCATTCAGCTCCTGATATCAAAAGAGTCAGAATAATCTGGAATAGCGACATCCTTGCAATAATCTGAAAGGCAACATTGGCATTCATCAGCTTTAACATAATGCCGTATTTGCTGTTCTGAGCACTCTTCGCGAGATCTGTTTTCAACAAGTCTGCTGATCTAAAATGCAAAACACTGCACTTGCTTCACAGTAAGTGCATTTACTTGCAAAAACTGTTCGTTTGAAAAATGGAAAACAAAAAAAATTTGAATTATTCCAAATTTTATTGTATTCATATTATTGAATAGTCCCAAATGAACACACCCTAATTCACCTTACCACACTGATAAAATTCTTACAAAAATAAAATGGTTTTCCACTAATATGTAAAAAAAAGCTTCATACTCTTTTTTGACGTTCTAAAATTCCGCGATTTTCCGTGACTTTTTCCACATTTTTCATAACCCTGTGCTTTGCCAAAATACATCAAAAGAACCCTCAATTTAGTCTTTTCCTGACACAATCGAGATGAAGGAAAGGAAGGGCTGTTATTTTGAGATATTTGTGCAAATGAACAAGGATTTTTTATTATTTACAATGTTTTTCTACAATTCTATCTAATTGTACAAATGTTACATGACTTTTTACAAGCCTAATCGAAATTCTGCCTGTAAAACAAATTCAAAACTTCCTACAGCTCCTGAGTCCTAACAAGACAACACACAATATGCAGTGGTAGGTCTAAGCCCAAAGCATTTTATTCAACAACCTCTAAACATAAAATATTTTCAAAATCCGTAAGAATAAATAAACTATGATTCAGGAACTTAGACCACAATGATCTAACTGAAATCGATCAACCTTATATTTTACACAACTCCTCATTTACATAATCACATGCAAATTAGTGTCCAGTCCTTGCGTCCCATAGGAAATTATTTCTCTCTCCACTCTCAACTCTCTACGCTCATTGTCCATTACAAGAGAAATACATTTCCATGTTTTTCCTGGTTTTTCATGACTCCCAGAAACCCTGTAACAAACAGTTTAAGAACGACGCTATCATTAGTGAATAATGAAAGATCAGGTGCATATAACCACGCATACTGACCTGGAATCCTCAGACGTACTGCTGTTCTTCAAGACCTTTGATAACAGTTTAAAGATGGTCAGGATGTCACCATTGCTAGATCCTTCAGTGACCTTGATGGAGCCACCAGCAGAACTGTTTGGAAGAAAATGGTGCTGCCTGGAAAAGAATAATTACTACCATATAAAAACCAAGCTGTAGGTTCTCTTTTCAAAGTAAAACAATGGCAGTAAATGTTATCTTTTTGACTAAACGGTAAAGAGCCTGTTCTGACGATGACTTTGAAATAGAGTCGAAATATGAGTGTTGCTACGAACATTTTGTTTGTCTGTTAATCGAATCTCGTTTACCACAAACACAAAGTTACCTGGTTTAGCTTTTATTTTGTATTTCTTGAAACTGCTGGATGGCAATGGATTTCAGATGAACAGTACATTACACCATCAAAACAATAATACTAGATGCTTCGAACATCTAAAAAAGTTTCTTAGAATGAAAAGCTTATTTAAGGTTATTGTTCAGTTTGAAACCGAAGAATATGACCAAAATGAGATTATTAGCTATATGGATAGATCAGAGGTAAAACAGCAACAGCAACTAAAAATATATTGACAGCAATTACATTTTTACAGTGATAGGGAAATTTATTTAGCGAATTTTGAAACTTCTCCCGCGAAAGCGAATGTAAATCTAGCGACAGATATTGCATTTTAGCAACAAGGAAATTTATATAACGATTGTTGAAACTTCTCCAGCGACAGCGAATGCAAATTGCATTTTAGCAAAGGGGAATTTTAATCAACAAATTTTGAAACTTCTCTAACAGCAGCAACTGCAAATCTAGCAAGAGCGATTGCAGTTTAGCGACAGGGAATTTTATTTAGTGAATTTTGAAACATCTTGACAACCATGTACATATCTGTTAGTTATTAGCACTTTGTGAGTAACAGTGTTGCCGGAAGTGATTTTCATTGGCTGAATGATCTTGGGGGTGGAGAAAAACAAACATATAATGTGGTCGGCCTGGGGGGATGCTAAAACTTTTAAATGCTTTTTTCTCGAAACTATTTATATGTCAAAACTATGAGAAACTCGATGATCCAACTTGGACAGTTTTTTGTCAATTGCTTTAAAATTTGGCAGTTTTACAGATAAATAACTGAAGTTCAAAACCATGCCAGCGTTTTTTGAAATTTTAAAAACTTTTCAAGTTATCAAGATAAAACACCGCCACCTTCGATTACAAAAGTGCCATTTCGGGGTTTTGCTTGTAAAATGCAAACAAAGCAGTCTTTCAAAAAATGCCGAAACAGTTTTGGACTACAAATAGTGGCAAATATAAAATGTAATATTTGTTGCCATCAAATGCAACACGTTGGACTTGGAACTCTAGAAAGGAAACACGGTCCTTGGAAAACAAGGCATTCGTTCTCTTTATTCAATTGAAACTACCAAATAAAAATTAAACAGCAATTTAGAGAATTTAATAAGCTTTTCAGTGATATATAGGTTTATAGGGTTACGTTGCGAAATAACAGATATATGCTCCGTTAGTCGAAAACACTGCTCAAACTGAACCATAACCTTAGTTTTTTACAAGATGATACACAATAGAATCAATTTCTCCACATCTAATTGTTACATCTATATGCTCATCAACATCATCACCACTGATGAATGTTAAATAGAAAAACCGTCAGGGATTCAAAGATTCAAAGATTTTATTTACCATGTATTCCATAATAACATTTGGACTAAAATAGCTGATAAGGTGATACGCAGCAGAGAAATATAAAAAGGTGTCAAATGCTTTTAAAAAACCACAAACGTTTCGGGTTTATGACCCTTGTTAAGTGTTTTTTTTTTCACACTGATCAAGGGTCAAATCCAAAACATTTGATACTTTTTGATATTTCCCTACCGAGTATCACCTTATCATCATCATCATCATCATCATCATCATCATCATCATCATCATCAATCATCATCATCATCATCATCATCATCATCATCATCATCATCATCATCATCATCATCATCATCATCATCATCATCA
>JAOCPT020531515.1:0-11579 GCA_026546935.2 Palythoa grandiflora | reverse complement strand
AGCCTTTACTTGGGCCGGTTTGATACATCATGAGATACACAGTACTGCTCTGGACATTCCTCGGAAAATATAGACTTCAAAAATAAATTTCGTTTGGTTTTTGAAGTTTATAAATAAACCATTTGAAAGCAAACTGAAGTTTGACGTAGAAAAAAAAAACTAGAAAGGATGTAACCCCTATTTCCGTGTTGATCAAAATTTGTACTGTATAGTGAGTACTAATCGCTAAGAAATTGAAAAATTCGTTTTGACTTTCTTCTCAGAATGAACTCCCTTGATTTCAATAATAAGTTGTGTTTTGAAGAGTGTTTTGCACGGCCTTTTGCATGCGGCACGCTTATGACCTTTGCCCCGGTTTGACAGTAAAGAAAAACTTTAGAATTTGCGACATTTTTCGGTTTTCGTTGTAATGTCTTCAATAAAATTTTAATCATAAGTTCGAATGAAAGTAGAAATCGATTCTTACATTAATTCTAGAAACGGCACATAGATGAACCGGATGACATAAATTACCTCTACTCGTGTACACATTGATGCATTTGATTTCGACGGATAATTTTGAAAAAAATGAAGTAAATTCACAACAACAACATTTTAAACAAATTTTATTTTAGCGATCGATTCTTATATACATATTAAAAGGCAAAATCGAGCTTACCATGCAAAGCGAAGTACTCTTTGTATCAATTTCATTCATCTTGAATTTTCATTCATGAATCTTGACAATCTTTATTTGAAAAAGCGTGCTTTTGTCGCTGTTAGAATTGAAAGTTATTTCGCTAAATCTGCGAGTCAATTTGCCGCAAATCATATAGAATCCGCAAAAAAATCAAGAGTCCTTTTCAAAGCCGACAGCCCTCGGTCCATTTTGAACCCGATACCTGAATAGCATCAAGAACTGGTTTGATTTGTTAGCAACATGAATATGACCATCGGTGTCCTGATCCTCATTAACTTCTTTGCCAATTTCTTCACTTTTTCATCAGATTTTTACTGCTCTTGCTGGCTAATGACTTCAGTAACTGATACAATCGGCGAGCAGTTATATCGAGATTAATTTAGGGAAAGTTGTCATTTGTCTCTATTCCCAGCAAAAAATGCCTTCAAAGCGACCTCGTGGTTTATGGTTGGTGCAATCTGGGTCACGTGAGTTAAAAGACTTACTACGCATGCGCTGTAATATCGCGTCACAAAGAAAAATATATAGCGCAGCCAATTCCTTGACTTGTGGCCTTACCGGCCTGACCCAAGTAACTATCTTGAACTTAGTTTGCAATGACGCCCTGATCGTTAGAAGAGGAAATGTATCAACATAGCAGATTTATGATTAAAGTTACTATCATCGTCTTCATTAACTTCATCATCATCATCCCCATCATTATCATCATTATCATCCCCATCATTATCATCATTATCATCATCATCATTAATTACTTCATTCTCATCATTCTTAACTTCATCAAAGTCATCATCATTACAATCATTGTCATCATCTTCATCATTATCGTCGTTATAACCATCATCATCATCATCATCATCATCATCGCCGCCGCCGCCAGCTGGCTAGCCTATTTGGTAAGGTGCCAGTCGGCGGTGCGGGAGGTTTGGGATCAAGTCCCGGCCAGACTCTCACTAAGGGACTTAAAATAACTGAGGAGAAGGCGATGCCTTTGTTCTAACATCTGCAAACGGTTTAACCTTTGCGTCTTCTCGGATGAGCCGGGAAGTTCTGTGGCTCATCCGAGAGCGGATTAAAATTAGCATGCTTTTAACTTAGAAAACAATAAAAGTGTTTGAATAAAAATCCTATTTAAAAATATTTAGAAATTTTTAAGAATAAAATTAGCATATATAACACTAATATTGTTTTCTAAGTTATAAGTATTCTACATATTAACCCGCTCTTTTACTTGACAACGACAGTTGCATTGTTTAATTTAAAAAAAAACCTTTTACACGCTTTTTTTTATAAAAACATACAACTTTATAGGAATAACGAGGCTCAAATTTACCAAAATTTAAGAACAATTTAAGAACAAGCTCAGGCTGACAAAAATTGATTAAAACTTAGCGATACAGCATAAAACATAAAAAGATTCGCTGTAAACACTGCCCAACAAACAATGAAGGTAGCTCGCCTCTAAATTCAGCCGTACAATACATGTGTGGCGCAAGGCGTTTCATTTTCCAATACCTTGTTTCATTTTTTTCTTTAAAAAACCGCTCACACAAATAAGAACAAATTGAGGCCGGCTGAAATCGCCAAAAAATTAAGAACAACGAGCCTCGGCAAAATTTACTGGTTCTTATAAAAAAAAAGCGTGTTGATCACTGTTGTGCGAACAAATTGAAATAATCAAAGTTTCTCCTTTAATAATTTATTACTTTTTCTTTGATACCATATTTGAACTAATTATAGTTATACCATAATCCTGTTGGTGATGGCTCAGGATTAGTTCTTATGCCGAACTTAATGGGAATGAGGTAGAACAATATAATTTGCTATTTACATCGGTCCATGTGAAATTCGACGTCGGAACTGGGGCTAAGTCAATCAGGGCTCTACTGGTCACTTCGAACTGCAACATTTTATTTAAATTTTCTTTAAAAAAGCGTTATAAAGATATGAGTGAAAAAATAATTCTCGGTTTCTTGTCAGAAATGTTTGAAAATTCATAATTTATGAAATGCGGCGGGTGTTGTTTTTTGGTTTTTTTTTCCTGCGAGGAAGCAGCAACACTGATCGTGACGGGATACCTGTGCTCAATTTAGCCGAGTAAATTTGGGCACGAGTGTTAGTTTCAATCTGTGGTTTCAATGTTGATTTTTTGGGCTGGCTGGCTGGCTGGTTGGCTGGCCATGGCTGATTTAGTGAACAAGTAGCACAATGGTCAGCGGTAACCGTTCTGACTTGAAATTTGCTGATTTTGTCAATGAAAGCGAGGGTGGTTCAAACGACTTTTGCAATGTCAAACGATAGAGTCGATTGTAAGTGGAAGTATACATCGAGCTGACCGTTGTTTTAATAGCGATGTGTCTAGAGGAACGGAGAATGTACTTTTATAAGTCCTTAAGCTCTGTTATGTGCAGACTCTTGTCGTTTTTCGTAATGGATGTCCCACACAGTCGATCAGCAATTGATAGAAGGAGATGCCACGCCCCTCAAAGCCATTGACTACCAAAGCATTCATGATAAAGAGTGAATGTCGCTGACTTATTCACCCGATCGATTACGTTGGTCAATGGTGAGTACGGATTCAACCAAATCAGACAGATAGCTCAGCTAAATCCTTTAACGAGCCTAAGTGGCTCATGAGAGCCGGTACTTATCTCCGGTTTCTGTAGTGTTAAGCGGATGAGAGCTATTGACTCCCCGTAGACAGGATACTAATCCATCACAGGCTAGCTTCCATAGAATCGCTGCGTTCGCGAGTGAAAGCTAACGACGGAGATAGTCTGGAGCTAGCGCACCGTGCAGTGGTTTCTGGGATGCATTCAACCGCAATCAGGTTTCCATTTATCGCTCCCGTCGTTCCAGTCGCGAAAATCCCATCGCTACAATCAACAAGATAGAACATGAGCGATTCTAGCGATTGAATTCGTTACTATCACTCGCGTCGCTCCAGTCGCGAAACTCCCATCGCTACAATCAACGAGATAGAACGTGAGCAATTTTAGCGATTGAAGTCGTTACTATCACTCGCGTCGCTCCAGTCGCGAAACTCCCATCGCTACAATCAACGAGATAGAACATGAGCGATTCTAGCGATTGAAGTCGTTACTATCACTCGCGTCGCTCCAGTCGCGAAACTTCCATCGCTACAATCAACGAGATAGAACGTGAGCGATTCTAGCGATTGAAGTCGTTATTATCACTCCCGTCGTTCCAGTCCCGAAACTTCCATCGCTACAATCAACGAGATAGAACATGAGCGATTCTAGCGATTACTGTCGTTACTGTCGCTCCTTTCGCTACTATCGCGAACGCCATGGTTTTCATATTAAATTATTTTGCTAGCGACTGTAGCTACAGTAGTGACGCGAGCGATTATATAGAAACTGGGTTTGAACGACCTAAATACATAAAAAAAGCACAAAAACATTGTTTTATTTACAAATGTTATCTTAGATAAATAGCAGGAACAACAGGAATAAGAAATCGTCAAGCTACTGTAGATCGTAAATTTGAAGGCTTTGTCTTTTCTTACGTCACTGTTGTCTTTGTCAAAGATCTGGACTTCAAGGGTTGATTTTAGGGAAGGGCCCAGTGTAACAGGCGCTCCCCTTCCCTCCCCTCCCCCAACCTGCTTCTTTTGTGGTGGCACTATATGAGTTTTCCTCATCTCTCAATTTTATCTTATTTTTTTGTATTAAAAATAAACAATTTAGTGCCAATACAAAAATCTTTAGGGAGCAAGTTGAGATTTTGTGGGAGTTATACCAGACGCTGTCATACCTACAATTTTTTTTGCGACTAAAGCAAAAGGAGTATGCTTCGGTTTTCAATTCCATATAATTGCTGTAATAAATCGCACGAGTGAAATCGAGGTAGTCTTGATCTAGTAAACAATGCAGTGGTTTCTGGGATGTATTTGATTGCTCAATCATGTCGATCGCGAAAGGATTTCAAACGCCGGATTTCCATATATTACTGGCGTCACTACCGCAACTCCCATCGCTCGTCAAGGCAATGCTCCAGTTTCCAACAGAATAAATGAACAAGAGCAAAACGTTTAGACAAGACAAGATAAGATAAGATTTTAATGGCACTTTATACTGCTTTGGTACATGTGATTATTGCCAAAAAAAGGAAAAGTTCGATATTAATTTAACGCTTATGAAATACAGTACCCAAATAAGGCTCTATGTGAAAGTATTTCGCCCTATGTTACATGCTCTTAAGAAATTTGCCAACAACGGTAAGGTATCGCGCTTTCCATGTCCTCCATGGTGTGGTTGTACACATGATGTCACTGATTTGTAGTTATTTCTTCATCACTGTTATCGTTATTCTTGTCAATAACTTCATCGTCTTCTTCTTGTCGTTGTACTGCAATACGAGCAACAAAATCCTCTAACCTATCTCGCAACATTGGTGCAAAGTAGATTGAAAAGCGATGCTGCGCGTTTTTCCAGCCGCGTACAACTTTGTTGTCCGGCAAAATTAAGCTGACGCAGTTGAGTGAATCCTAACTTCTGATTGGCTATTACGCTCAGGTGAGATGTGGCTTGAGCGTGCTGACGTCATCTTGCTGCGAGACAAGTTGATCTGTGGTAGTAATACGCGCAGCATCAACACGTTTTGTTGCAAAAAACGGAAGGACCTTCTATTTTCTGCAACAATGTTTTCTCAGCTTGCTACGGATTACTCTGCTGCGAGTTTGTACGCGAGTGGAAGAACGCGCAGCATCGCTTTCAACCTCTTTTACAGCAATGTTGCAAGAAAAGGATTTTGTTGCTTGTTTGCCGAACCTTAAGTCAACGTGTTTGTGTGTTTTTTCAAGTCTGGAACATTCAGCTATTTGGAGTCCTCGCGTGTAAAGGCCTGGCTAAACTAGGAAACAATGTTGCGGAAACAATGTTGCGGTAGCAAATGTTTCCCAGTTTAGCCGCGCGAAAAACATATGTTGCGGAAACAAATTTTGCTGCTTGGAAACAAAAAATGTTTTTGCCTGAAGTCAAAAGCATTTTTGTTTCCCGGACACAAGTTTTGCGTCCGAAACAGTATGTTTCGTAGTTTAGCCACCCAGGGAAACACAACGAGAAACAATGTTTCCGCAACATTGTTTCCTAGTTTAGCCAGACCTTAAAGCGTCTACATGGCTAATCATTAAGCGGGGAATTGTGTACCAAGCACTAGACCAGAAGAGATCTCGTTACATCTTTCCACTTATAGAGAAAGAAACGAAAGTAAACAAAACAATGGTTATATGCGGACACTTAATCAGCGTCCCAGCTCAGTGAGTACTTAATTCTATTGGGTGCGTATTTTTGAAACATATTACGTTCCTTTCCAGTCATAATATAGTCGTTGTGCCAGGAAGTTGTTTGGCGGGTTCGGGTAGACTGTCCTAGAGTAGTGCTGTCAACTGCAACAGATGGCTCCCCAGGGAGGATCAGAAGGAACGATAGGTTGGTCCTGCCCTACAGGTAGACTAACTGCCTCTTATCTGTGTCGGGCTCCGTTTCTTTTAGAGGAGGGGGCTCGTTAGTCTCGAGGAGATGTCGTCAGTTACGCCGGTACTCAGTATTTTCTACTTTCACCACGTAGTTCCGGTCGCGTACCTTCTCCATGCAGGTGCCCCTGCTCCACTTCTTCTCACCCGCGCGCCTCGTGCTCCCTTTTTCTCCTGGATTAATTTCTGGCAGCCGCTCTGCTCCTCTATTACAACAACATTTCTGTCATTTTTTTCTACCTGTCAAAACCTGTCTACGATGTCGTGTCGAGGCTCTAGAAGCCTCCCAGCCATAGGCAGTTCGGCCTTCGTGGTCACACAAATCCGCAGCATACTTGGACCATAGACGGGCACCAAAGTCGTGTGTCCTCATTGGCTCTTTGGACTGAGCGCAGCTGCTGGAGGGCAGCATCGTCGGCTTCCGCATGTTGAAACTGCTGCCCTTGCTGATTACTTACTGGTAACCAGTTCTTATGTTAGATGGTCTCCAATTCAAGTACAAAGTCTGAAGTCCCAACCTCAGGTAGGAATGCCCTGCTTAAGGTATCAGCCAGGAACATATCACAACCTTTCTTGTACTTTATCTTCAGATTGTCCTTCTGAAGGCGGAGTAGCATTCTCTGCATTCGCTGTGGAGCTGCGCCTTACGAGCAATCGCCTCCAACGGCTTGTGGTCAGTCTCCACTGTGACGCTTTCTCGATATGTAAGCATTAAATTTCTCACAGGCAAACACGATTGATAGTAACTCTTTCTCTATTTGAGCATATCTTGTTCCTGCGGGGGACAAAGCCCTGGATGGGGGTCAAACTGTCTAACTCCTGACTAACATTGGTGTCACCGACTCGGAATGGTGCCCGTACGGTAGATAACAATCAGTGCTCCACATCATCAATGCATGTCCCCTGTTCGGTGTCCCCTCAGACTCTCGGGGCATCAAGATACTGGATCCCGCAATCCCTGCCTCGCTGGAGTCTCAGTTGTCACTGTGACGCCCCCTGCTGGCTGGAATAAAACGAACGACAAATGAAGCCCTGGATGCGTAGTCCAGGGACTGCCCATCTGCAGAAGGCCGCCCCTAGTCTCGACTGTTATACATCACACTGAAGGGTGACCTCATCTTAAAGGTTGTAATACCGAAGTACTGACGTGTTTGTTACAGCTACCTTCAGTTTCTCTAAAGCATTGGCTTGTTCGTTTTCGCAGTACCACTTTACATCGGGTTGAGTGAGTTAGCGTAAGGGCTTCGTCATGTCCGATAGGTGGGGCAAAAACTTGCTCAAATACTGTGCTAGTCATAATAACCGTTAACCCTTTGAGCCCCAAGCACGACAAATGATGTGTTGTTAAATTCTCCCAACTGAGTTTGGAAGAATTTGGCATTTCAACGTCCACAGTTTATTTCACTGGATCAGTTCCTTGCTTCTCATTACCAGTTCTATTGTTTTGTTTGAGTTATGTTAAGAGAAGTTGGAGGTTGATAATTTGCCTGGGGCTGTAAGGGTTAAACCGCAGCCTTGTCAGTTGAAGCAGGCCGGTCGTACTTTGGCTGGATCAATTCGTGACTGATAAATTCTCATTCCGTTTGCTTAAGTTTCAGCTTGTCGATGCTTAGTTTCAGTCCCTGCACATTGCACGGTTGCTGGAAGGAAGTCAGGTTTCTGTCGTGCGAAGAGAAAAAAAAAAGTTTAGACACTGCTTCGGTTTCTCTGCAGCTGAACTCAGAAGGCTAAAATGTGCTCTTCAGCAAACGGTGGAGAAGGAGTCACTCTGGATTTGTTTAAAGATTTGGCTTGAGTTAGAGTCCTCACCACCCAGCGGGCACCAGCAGCAGCAATGATACCCCCTAAAAGGAGGAGCTCCACCACACTGGATTGCATTCAAAGGAGCCGAAATCGGCCGGTGTGATTTCCTCCTGATGACGTTACTGGTGTTGGAACCTACAGAGGAGCTGCGGTGCACCATACGAACCAGGTCTCTCTCTCTTATTTTTTTCCGTTTCAGCTTATCGCTGTTTTTTTTTTCAGTTTCCGCTCTTCAAACCGTTGGAGGAAGGTAGTAAGGGCTCTGTCGTAATCGTGTACCTCTTCTTCCATTGTTTCTCTGTATCCAGCCACAATGACGTCATGCATCAGCTACTACTTAAACCTTCAACGTACTTAAACGTACCCAGTTTCCGGACTGTAACCTCAGAGTTATTAGCTGCGTGTCGCCAAGGCGAAGAGCTGCGACATCGCTCACGCAGTAAAGCTCCTGACAGCAAAGCTCTTGACAGCTTTCACTGTGGGCGGACCTTTCACTCGTCTGAGCTTCGAGCTGCGGCACATTGATGCAAAATAATTGAGTTTGCCACAAGAATTACACGCCTTACCCCAGGCAAAGCAGTTTTCTGGCCCTTGAGCTTGAACACAATTCCCGCGGGCGTCTGGTGTCCTGTGAGCTGTGTCTCACTTGACGCTCTTTTTTCGGCTTTTAGGGCCCACAGCACTCACTTCGTTTGTACTATGTTTTACTGCTTTCATCTAAGCAGCGATACTTTCCGATACAATGGTCAAGTTCGCTTTTTATCGCAAGAAAACGCTTTCGTAGTTTGTTGTCTTGTATTCCAAACACAATCAAATCAGGCAATTTCTCGTCTGGCCTAATCTTGCTAAAAACACGGCCTGCTAGTTCTCTGAGGATTGTTTTGTATTGGTCGAAGATCTCCCCTGCTTCCTGCGCTCTCTTGTTGAATCTAAAACATTCAGTTGGAAAATTCTTCCGCGGTTAACAGTATTTCGCATATTTGTTTAAGACATTTGTAACTTTTGACTTGTCGCTTTCTTTTCCCATGTGAAAGTCAAAAACAATCTCTCATTCCCTCGCCGATTATGGTCAAAACTACTGCTACTTGGACTTTGTCAGGCTTCTCGTTTAGTTCTGTTACTAATGCGTAATTAAAGACCTTAAACAATGAAGACGACGTTTTTTTTCACGTTCAAGAAGAAACATTTTATCAGTTTCTATTCACAAAACTAAAAACGGGTAAAACAAGATCGAAACAATCCGCAGTAACATGTAAGGAGTAAATAAAAAATATTACTTAAGAGCCGTAGTCTCTGGAGACATTTTAATAAACTCAATCTTATTTTGTAGTCGTGCTGGAGTTCATTTTCATTGTAATTTTATTCATAACTGAAAAAGGCACAAACATTTGTCTGAAATGATCACAGCACAGTCTGCCAAACTCAATAGTACAGTTAAATAATGTGAATAATTTCCAAGAGATGATATTACAGCATCTCTCATAATATCTCGCATCTCTCGCATCTCTCGCATCTCTCGCATCTCTCGCATCTCTCGCATCTCTCGCATCTCTCGCATCTCTCATGAAATCTATTTTTGCAATAACCTAATATTTTGCAAGTACAAGCTATCAATTAATTAATTAATTTTTTTAACTGCTTAAATAATATGTAATGATATAATTATTAATTATTTGTAGTTACCTAATATTTTGCAAGTACAAGCTATTAATTGATTAATTAATTTATTAACTGTAACATATTGGACCGCTGATCCTCTGCGTTTTTGCCAGTATAGGCCTGCAGAGTATTAAAGCAAATGTAGATGTAGCACTGTCATTTCATTCTGCGAATAGAGTCATGCCAATGCCAGGTCCCATTGTATCCAAAGAAGTCAGTAATAAAACTGTCCACGGTGTAGAATTCTTTGTAATCTTGAAGAAACAACTGAAGGCAGTCAAGTTGCTTTCGTCCCACAGCCTTGTAGGATTCTGGATAAGTACAGCTCATTCCAACTTCTAACGGGATATCCGGGTTTGTGTCTTCCACAACGATATAATCTCCTTCAACGGTAAATTTGTGAAAATATTCCAACACTCCCCTCACACGTTTGCGTGCGCATCGTCGATAACAACCCACGGATGGGGTAACTTGGAGAGGAGAGGAACTTCCTGCATGAATAAGTGCATGTGACGTTGTTAAGCTTTAAAGCTTTCACCGTCTCGCTCAAATGAGAGAGATCGAGAGTGTGACTCTAGATCTGACATTGCACATTGAGCAGTTTGAGGGTGTCGGCCATCCATGATGTCGCCAAACCACCGGACAGTGTCGGTCCCAAGCTCGATTATGGTGGACGGCTTTACCAGCGAAAACAGCTGATAGTACATAACAAAATCCTCGGAGTACATGCAGATGTCAAATTCTCGATGCGGGCCAGATGTTTCCCTTTACTTTCACATCTGTATGTGTCTGCAGGCCAGTCCGAACGATCTTGTCGCTGGCTGATTCACTGAAAGCGGTTTGTGCTTTCTAGGAGCTCGTTTCCTAAAGGTTCTTGGTCGACTCTAAGACTAAGGACAAGGCGTCGATAGACGTCCGGCTCTTTCTCAAAGGGAGGCTTGTAGTCCTTGTAATAGTTCACTCTGTTTTAGTAGAGCAATAAACTTCACTACCTTTGATAGCTCTGCAACTGAGTTGAGTGTAACAAACCCGGAACGCCGGGACACATATTTTGTTCATAGTGACTAGCTTTATATACACACGTTTTTGTATAAGAACAACTTTATAAAAACAATGAGGCTCAAATTTGCCAAAATTTAAGAACAATCTTTAAATTGTTCTTAAAAGATCAAGCTTAGGCTGAGGCTTGAAAACTAGGAACGTTTTTGTGGTAGAAAATTGACTATTCACTATGAAGACTGCTCAACAAACAATGAAGGTAGTTTTCTAAATTCAGCCGTACGATACATGTGCGACGCAAGGCGTTTCATTTTCCAATATCTTGTTTTATTTTGTTTTTTCTTTAATAAAAACCACTCACAGAAATAAGAACAATTTAAGAACACTCAGTTGAGGCTTAAGTCGGCAAAAAAATTAAGAACAATGAGCCTCGGCAAAATTCACTGGTTCCTATAAAAAAGTGTGTATTATCTTTTTGTCTGCATTCAAATTAACCTCACTAGCGTCGTTGTGGAGCAGGAAATTCTAATTATGAGGCCAGTTTCAACAGTCTATAGGATTAGGCAAACGTTAATGCATCAATTTTTTATAAAGTACACGCTTTTTTTTATAAGAAGTAGTAAATTTTTCCGAGGCTCATTGTTAGTCTTAATTTTTTGGCGAATCCAGCCTCAATTTGTTCTTAAATTGTTCTTATTTCTGTGAGTGGTTTTTATTGAAGAAAAAACAAAACAAAATAAGGTATTGGAAAACGAAACGCCTGGCGCCACACGTGTATTGTTTGGCTGAATTAAAGGAAAACTACCTTCATTGTTTGTCGAGCGGTCTTTACAGTGAATCTTTTTGTGTTTTATGCTGTATCGCTAAGTTTTAGTCAATTTTTTACCACAAAAACGTTCCTAGTTATCAAGCCTCAGCCTGAGCTTGTTCTTAAATTGTTCT
>JAOCPT020531449.1:0-11579 GCA_026546935.2 Palythoa grandiflora | reverse complement strand
GTTCAAGACATCGTCCCAATACAAATCGTATTGATCCTTATACTCTTGCAATTCCTCTTCCAGTTGTTTCTTGACTTGTTCCCGTGGATGATAGATCATGCGCCTCATTAAGTCGTCCCCCTCGTCTAATTGCCATAAGCGACAATACGCCAACACATCTTTTTGAGGTTCCGATTGTTTGGTAATTTTCACATGGGGGATTTTCTGACACAATTCATACCAAACACGCATCGTTTTAATCTTCTTCTATCTCTCTGGACCGTCAGACCTGTCTTCCGACCCGACAGCAATTGGGAACGACGTCAATCTGTCATCGCACCGACCAAAACCCTTCTTCTTATCTCCTTTTTTCTTAGTCGATCCAATCCCCCTCTCTTTTCCCACCCGCCACATTTCAATCCAATCAGATGATTTTTTCCCTTAGCAACCATTTCACCCCAATCAGATGATCCACCCCCCTGGAACTCGTGGTACCACTACTTTTGGCGCCCTTTTTTAATGGATGCAAATTCATTTTTTGGCGCCCTTTTTTAATTTATGCTAATTTATGCTAATTTATTTTTGGCGCCCTTTTTTAATGGATGCTAATTTATGTCAAAAAAACGTGAGATCTCGGGATATCACTACTCGTGGGTGTACGCCATTCGTTTCACGGAATTTAAAGAAGCCTACAGGAAAATATGTTGCCAGTTGACAGGCGGTTGATTAGGTTGTAATCGCGCTGCAAGAAATTAGATTATATAATTCATGCTCCAGTTATTTATGTAAGACTCATGAGAGCCAGTTTTAACTAAAGTGGAGTAAGTTATCAGCATTGTTCAGTTTCTTTAACAAAAGCAATTTTCTGTCGTCAGTAGAGTAACCAAATTTGAACTTAACGCATGAAAATCGATAAAACCATGCATATAAACTATGTATAAAAATAGTTATTAACGTATTTGCTTATTTATTTTAAGAGTTATCAATGAATTTAACAGTCGTTTAGTGTAACATTAATTGTCAAAACATTCAAAATCACATGCTTAAACTGTAAAAAATGATTCGTGTTGTTGTAGTATGAAATCTTACGAGTGTTACTGGATCGGTCATACATAATGTTCCGAGTTTACTTTTCTTGATTAATTGTGTTTTTCCCCGAACTGAATGGAAGTCAAAGTGCGTTTCTTCTCATTACAGGTCAGTGTGTACAGTTTGTAGTTTCAACCCGGCATTTAGTTCTGAGAATGACTGGACGTTCAGTTGAACACAGGTTCAGTTGTACACAGAAAGAAACATTTCATAGCCAACGGCAACGTCCACTGAGTTTATCGAAGTTATACTTTTAATTAGTGTATTTAGTGTTTTTAGTGTGTTTATGTTTGAAATGTAAAACTCATTAGATCATTATTATTGTAGTTTATGCCCCTGGGCACAAATGTAATAAAATAGCGCCACTGTAAAAAGATGAAAATTTTCTGCTCGAGAAAAGAATGCGTTTCGCCAATAAGCAAGGGAGTCAATTTATGCATCAAACCATTCACCTTGCAACGAGGAAATGTATGATGGAAAGTGAGCAGTATAGTAACAAACGGAAATTATATATACTCTTTTTAGGACCTAGATAGCTTAACTATATTATCTAAACTACATAGAATACATTACGGTAAGACTGTATAGACTACTAAGTTGCATTATATGTGAGCTAAAATACACGTCAAGCCTATAGAAAATGAGGAGGGGAAGCCGGAAAGGAAAAATTCTCTTACAAGTTTTTCAAAGTCGGTCCCGGTTCGACATGAGTTGTTTTCTTTTTCTCATTCTCACTTATTTAAGTATAAATAATATCTGCATTTATATAAGGCTTATCTACTGTTGCTTTTTAGATAGCGCTTTACCTTTTTTATCAGTACCGGGTAAAGAGAAAATCCATTACCCACGCCTCGCATACATTTCAGGTAGTAATGCCTTGAGTGGAACAGGCAGACCACAACACAAGGATCATTACCCTAATCTTTTCGGTAAGCGTGTGGGTTCTTTCAGATTCCCCAAGTGTTGAGAGACTTTACCTATGATTTAGTGTCCTTATCTGAGAGGACGCGAAGGTCCAAGGCATTAGCAGGTGTTAGAGAAAAGCAGTATATACCTTCTCCTTCTATATACCTTCTCAATTATTTAAAGATTTTGACCAAGTTGTTAGGGTGGACTGGTTAGGAAACTCAGGCTTTGTTCAGACGTCAAAAAATTTCGCATTTGTCGAATCTAATGCATATGAGCAAATTATAGAATGGGATTCGATCCCGTACCCAGTCCCGTAGGGCGGGCGGCATCTTACCAACTATAGGCTAACCAGATGGCAAAATGTTCAATGTTACTGCTTCGCGAGAGAATGGTTTCGCTTATTTTAGTGCTTGCTGAAATGAATATTCATACAAACACAAAATTCATTCAACTGAATCAAACTCATTTAATGTTCCAAACCACAACAATTAAACCTTCCAAAACTAGTTTCGTTTGCTCACGAAATAATTTTAGAACAGAAATTATCAAGTTGCGATTACAATTCGAATTGCGCGTTTGGTCATTGTTGCTCTCAGTAGCTGCCAAAAATGATTTACAATAACTTGTCGATCAGCTCGGATAGTGACGTTGTTGCAACTCACACCACAGGCAGCCCAAGCTCATATAACGAATATGATGAAGATGTCCTGTGGGCTTAAGACTTAGTATGGAGGTTTAGATAAGACTGAGTATGGAGGTTTTGATAATCGTGTTGAAATTACATTAATCCATTGATTTAAGAGTAATAAAGTTCTCTCGCCTCATTCGTGCCTTTTACCTGACATTCGTGCAAGTTTTTACGCCTTTCTTCCGCTGTTTGAATTGCATGTCGGCCTTTCGCATTTCTATCAGATGCGTGGCAGAACTTGACCTGACATTGATGCAACGTTTATATTTCAGCCTGTCTTTTGATTGTTTCACGGGCACACGACAACATTAGCTGATTGAATGCTGCAAAGAAAGTGAAGTAGTGATTGGAGGAACCCTTTTTAGTCAGCCCACCACACACAAGGCCACTTGGAAATTCCCCGATCAGAGAACCGACAGCCAGATCGACTATATGATGATTTCACGGAGGTGGAGGAACAACATGCAGGACATCCACGCGTACAGAGGAGCAGACGCCGGCAAGGATCACTACCTAGTGATTAGAAACTTCAAGGCCAAAATAACCAAACCGAGTAGACCACAGAGGGGCAAAGAAGACGTTTTGATGTTTCCAAGCTTAATAATAGCGTTACGAAGAATCAGTTTGATATCGAACTCAAGGACCGGTTTACTGCTCTGATGGATGGAGAAGGGACGGAAGAGGGAGAAGATAAACAACCAAGCGATACAGTAAAAACTACATGGGCAAAAGTAAAGGAAGCAATCACAGAGACATGCAAAAATGTGCTCGGAACATGGAAGAAACAACACAACAAGTGGCTCACAGTTGATACCATTGACAAGATTGAAAAGAGGAAAGAAGTCAAACAGAAGTTAATCCAAGCAAAAGCAAGAAGTCAAAAAAGACAGTTACAGCTGGAGTATATAGTGAGAAACACAAAGAGGTGAAGAAATGTGCACGGAGAGACAAAAGAGGAAGTGTGGACGAACTAGCACCAGAAGCAGAAGAGGGAGAACAAAGAAACGACGTGAAAGAACTGTACCAGAAGACTCGACTCGATGCCAGCAAAGGCAAAAGTAGCCTCAACAAGCCAGTGAAAGACAAGGAAGGCAACACAATCGCCAACCTACAAAATCAGATGGAGCACTGGAAAGAACACTTCGAGAAAATTCTCAATGGGACACCGGTGGCAGAACCCCCAGACAATGCACCAGGAGAAGAACTTGACATCGACATGGATCCTTTCACGGGGGAAGAGATTAACAAAGCTATCCAAAACACCAAGAATGGGAAAGCGTCCGGCCCAGACAACATACCGCCAGAAGCTTTGAGACGAACTCCAACAATTGTACATATTATCTACAGGCTGATCCTAAAGGCTTTGGAATTGAGAAGGATCCCAGAAAAATGGCACAGTGGGTACATTGTGAAACTACCAAAGACAGGAGACCAAGCAGACTGCAACAACTGGAGAGGCATCCAGATGCTTTCACTGTTTAGCAAGGTCTACACGAGACTCATCCTGGAGAGGATTCAGAAAGCCATCAACAGCAAGCTGAGAGAAGAGCAGAACGGCTTCCGCCCTGGTAGATCCTGCACAGAACAGATCGCAACTTTGCGCATCGTAATCGAACAGAGCCTCGGTTGGGGCAGTACTTGTTGTACTCTAATCTCATTGATTTCCGCAAGGCCTTTGATCGCCCTTCCATGTGTAAAGTTGTGCAGCACTAACTAATTCCCAAGAAGGTGACGGACGTGCTTCAAGATATATACAGCAGCACCCAATGCCAAGTCATCCATATAACAATTGCCTTTCCCCAGCTTTTGGTGTCATCACCGTAGTCAGACAAGGTTTCTTGGTCTCCCCGTTGCTTTTCACCAACTTCATTGACTGGATCATGCGCAGCAGCAACAGGCAACCCAGAGGAATCCATGATGTTTAGGCTAGACGATTTGGATATGCTGACGACATCTGCCTGTTGTCACGCACCAAGGTCCACATACAAGCATCGACTTGCTTCAGACCACAGCAGCAACGACTGGAATCCATGTAAATGCCAAGAAGACCAAAACCATGAGAATGCACGCCCAGCAGAACAACACCATTACACTAGAAGGCCAGGCGCTGGGCGAAGTGGACCAGTTCACGTATCTCGGTAGTGCCATCAGCCGAAAAGGAGGAACTTACGAAGACATAAGGGCCAGGATTAACAAAGCTAGACACTCGTTCAGCATCCTAAGACCACTTTGGAGGGACCGACACCCCACAATGAAAACCAAGATCAGCATCTTCAACAGCAACGTAAAGACTGTTCTCCTCTATGGATCAGAATCGTGAAAACGAACGAAAGACCTCGACGAAAAGCTCCAAGTCTTCATTAACAAGTACCTCAGATAAATCCTCATATCAAATGAAGAACTCTGGCCAAGGACTCAGCATGAGCCAATCACGAAGACCATCAAAAGAAGAAAATGGATATGGGTGGGTCACACTTGGAGGAGATCAGAAGACAATGTTGCCCGTACAACACTGAAGGGGAACCCCAAAGGACAACACAGGAGAGGTCGCCCCAACAACACCTGGCGGTGAACATAGGACACAGAATTGTAGATGGGAAGGCAGACGTAGGGAGAAGCCAAGATAAAAGCGCGAAATCGCGACAGATGGCGGAGTGTTGTGGAAGCCCTATGTTCCACCTAGGCAGGAAGAGAATTAAGTCAACGTTAAGGTTCCCTGATATCTTTCATTTTCCTGCCCAACTCCTAGGATCATCAGATATTACCTTTGCAATTGAGAAGGCCTTAGTTTGATTTTTTCAAAACTCGAGGGTTGCTTTCCTTTGCTTAGTCGTCAGTGACCGTTTATCTTTTGATTACCTTTACCCTTTCGTTTACCGAAGCGCTTGAATGTGACGCAGCGGGTGACAGTGCTCAAAACTAAGAGGAAAATTTGACAGGATGTGCCTTGTGATTTCGACCTTAAAACATTTTAACCTTGCCTTGGTCCATATTTCACTCTAAATTTCCTCCCATAAGTACGATACATATAAAATGCCTCTGCTGAATGCTTGCACAGAACTTAAGTAGTGCTTGTGTCTTCCACTCTTCATGAATTTGTCTCCAAGCTCAACATTAGAAACTGCTACAAACTGAGGGTGCTAGTCAGGTGCGAGCGAAGGCGGGCTTGCCCAAAACATTTTGAGAATAAAGCACTAGATTTCTAGGACGGGTTTTGGCAGTTGGTGCTCCGATTAACCGCTTCACCTTTCTTTTTAACCTCAGGCCACATCCGAATTATCAACCGATCCAGGACCAAGTTGATCAAAAGCCGATTAGCACTACCCCAGGGTTAAATTTTTTAGCATGTGTCCTTGTTTCAACGCTTATAAAGAATTGAACTTGTAACGACTAATGTGAACTGTAATTTTGGGATTAACATTCTTTTACTTAGAAAATCTGACCAGTGTTTTGGCAACACTATATATTTTCTTGGTGAAGAAATTGCTGTATAAAGTTTGGCTTTGCCAGGGTTAAAATAAGCCGGCCTTTGGACAACCGGTCCCAGTTCCTCCGCAACATCTAGCGACTCAATTTATGTGATCGTCAGCTTCAAGCTAACATCTGCGTGTCCTTTCTTTTGAACGGATTTTTTTAATGTAATTCAACAATCACTTCAAATACAACAAAAAGGAAAAGTATTAAAAAGTCGAGTTCTCCAGTAGTCGTTATATTATTTTTGTCAAACGAATGTTAAAAGATTTAAAATGTTTTCGGTTGTTTAAAACATTTTGTCGGTCAACACACAAAGCGTAAAGTCATTTTAGGCTTAAAATTGTTTGATAACATTTTAAAGAATGTTTATCTAGCCATGAGCAAGACCAGTTGCGAAACTGCTTGCCATAATTGAAGTCAGCAAAATTTTTGTTTAAATCAGAAAACTTCGCTTCGTGAGAGCGCCTCTAGTCTTGATCCTAGTCATATTTACCCTTAAGAAAATACTGAAGAAACCAAGATCTTTTAAATTTTCTTTATTGAAATTCGATGGTTCCAGTCTTTTCATTTGTTCTGTTTACCAAATGAGCAAATAAATAATTTATGATTTTTTTTATTTTTAATTAAATTCTGAAAAGACAACCCAGTCACTTAGCTACGTTTTACCTGAAACATTGAAGCGTTTTACTGAGAGTTTTAAGTCTTTTTATAAAAAAGAATTTAACAAAAGATGAAAGATTTATGAACAAAATTTTAATGACTGTTGAACTTTTTATTTCTTCTCAGAGGAAAGCTTTGTTAATTTCAGTTATCATTGTTTGGTAAAAAGGTATCTAGCAGTTATACAGTGCATTTTCTGAATGTGTGTTAAATATTGCATCAATCAGATGCAAATATCTTCAACTCAAGTTATCAGTTTCACCTTCAGTGCATTTGGAGTGTGTTGTTTACCTCAAGGTGTAGCTTCAGTACAACCCCAAGAAACGTCGACTCGGTTTCTGCAAATTCTTCTGTAGGCGTCTCTGTAATCTTTGCAGCGTATAGCGTACACCCACGGGTTGCAAGCAGACGAACTGAGAGCAAACCAAATTGCCCACAACCAGTTCTGATAAACTGCTGCATTTTGACAAGAACTTGTTGTCAATTCAAAAATGCTGAATACTAAGTTTGGCGTGAAGAAGCATACAAATAAGCTAATCACAATGGCGACTGTAATCGCGGCCTTTCTGTTCTTGGCTATTTCTAACGTCTGCGTTGCGTTTGCTGTTATTTTACTTAATTGCCTTCGAGCTGCTTGAAAAATGTTGTAATAACAGTAACCCATTACTGTTAGTGGTATACCTACGGTAATGATAACACAGACTATCCAGAGTTTTGGCGTGTCTCCTGGGGCGATGAAGAAAGTTGTCGATGCGAAGGTGGCAGAAAAAGTCCAGATAGAGCATATTATAAGAAAGCATCTTCTTTTTGTGAGAATCTGTTCATAACGAAAAACCTTTGTTACCGCAATATATCTATCAATACTGATTGCCGCCAAGCCGAAGGTCGTCACGGCCAGGGTGTGAACCCACAAAAAGTTTTCCGCTTGGTACAAAGGATGATTGCTCACCCAAACTCCAAGAGTCACTAAGGAAATGTACAAAGGGTTGATTATCAACCCTACCAAAAAATCAGCCATCGCCAGAGAGCAGATGAAATAGTTCGATACTGTTCTCAAAGACTTTGTTCTGTAAACTATCAATAAGACAACGCCATTTCCCGCCACAGCTAGTAAGCCACTGGCTGTGTTTAAAACTACGAAGAGAGCATACGCTCTGCCTTCGATGTTAGCATCGCAAGAACCTGTGCCATTTGACATATTTCGATCTCAAGTTTAACTTAGGTACAACTGACAAACATCTTTTTGAATCGTTTTTAACTTTTCGTTTTTGTTCGTTCGGTTTTGTATTACGAAACAAATTAGTAGCTAACTTGAAATAACCAGTTTTGAATTTTTCTTTGTTTCAGGACAAAAATTATATTTATTTCTGGTTTGCATGTTTAACTTGCGTTATAAAAAAGACAAACAAGTACATCACTGTTTGTTTTTCAGATAATGTGCAAATGCACCGACATTCAATTCTACTTCAAAAGCCAATCAAAGTAGAGTTATGCAAAGCAGGTGTTACAATATACATTAGAGACCTTAAACAACGAGGACGACAACGCCAACGATGACGGCTCACAAAAAATATATTTCTGATTTTCTTTTTCCTTCTATCTATGGGTCATTTGGGTTTTGTTTTCTCCGCGTCAAGCTTTGTGAACTGAGAAAACAATTAAATGTTCCTCCTTGAAGGGAAAGAAATGTTGAGAACATTTTTGTTTTCACGTCCTCATCGTCCCAAGAACTCCAAAAAAGTTTTTTTTTTCACGTTCTGTTTCTCGCGACAACGACGTGCAGGTGTTCAGTTTGATGTATTCCAACGTGCAGTTATTGTATTAACTATTGTTCTTTCACGTCGTCGTCGGCGTCGCAGTCCTCACTGCAGGTCTAACCCTACTTAAAGATCAGAATATTTACAACTGATTTAATATCTTTTACTTTAGCTTTTATAAATGAATACAGCAGTTAAAACTCGGCTTGATTATATAACAAACTGACCTAGTCTCTAAACACTTTAAAGTAGTGGACGCGACTGCCGGGGTTATGCCCAGAAACCTTCAGTACTCTCCTACGTTTTGTCGATCTTAAAGTTTTGCAGTCGCTCAAAACCTTAACACAGTGAAAGCAGGAAAGTAGCGGTTTTCTAAAAGGTGAATGTTTCTGCTAATATATTATACTGAGGCATTTTTCCATAGAAACTTTATTTGGTTAGAATTTCTAATGAGTTAACTTGTCTCAGCATCGTCGGTCAGACTGGAGCCAAAAACCGTAAACAAACATAGATAATTAAAACCTGTATAAGTTGCGTCACATTTCTTCATAATACCAAGACAATAAAAAAATGTCAGATTTCCTCCAAAAGATAGCTTCGTCAACACTATAAGAAATATTTAATAAATTCCTTGAATACTCTCGTACTTTTTCTATATATTTTCTTTAAATTGTTTCCTATAAAAATATTGATTATGGTAGAAAATTTAAACAAGAAAAAACTCGTTCATGTTACTCCGGAACCTCTGATTGATAAATAATGCAACCGGATTTTTAGTGACGCATTTTTATACTTTAACTTAAAAGGCATTTAACGATTCATATTGGTATACCTTGATTATATAACTCGGGCGATCGCTTTTAAAATATACCTTGATTCTTTCTAAATAAATCTAAACTAAAACCAAATTCCAACCTGCTCTTTGAACTTGCTGAGGCTGTGTCTGTTCTATCACCGGCGGCCGCTGGTTGTTTATGAGACCGTCTCTTTGTTCAGAAATCTGTTGTTGAGAATCGGTCGCAGAGCGCTGGAAAACGTTGGCTTCTAATTGAGTTGATGCCGCATTTGCGGAATGATTTTGTTCATAAAGCCATTGCTGATAGTTTGTTTGTGACTGCTCAGTGAAAAGCGGCCAAGAGTACATGTAATATAAATAGCACATCGTGTAATAATGTTGGTAATACAACTGTTGTACAGAAAGCCAGTAGTTGTAGTTGTGCCAATTATACTGATTTAAGCTCGTATCTCGTGAATCTCTATCTTTCTCCGCCACGGGTGACTTGTTCGAAGTTTCTGCGACGTTCCCCGACATACTTGCATTTGGTTCGGTTATGAACTAGTAACTTTATTGAGGATTTTTTTCTTCCTGGTCGCCATCTTTATTTTTAAACAAATTGCAAAGATGGCGGCAAGAACCCAGTCTCTTGCTCATCTTTCTGCTATCCGTAACGTGACTGCTCGCTACGTTGCATTCAATATTGCAGGAAAATTCCAGTTTTCTTCAGATAATATTTTTATTCAAATTGGCACAATAACTCGATCGTTGCAAAATGAAGAACAAGATTCTGGCCAGATGCTTATTTTATAGAAGACAATCCGCACTTCATCTTGCGTTTACAGTTGTTAGACCGATCGACCCAAAGTTTCGAGTTTTGCAAACAAAATAGCCGACAAGCTTATCTATTTATTTATTCAATGAAACGAAAATGAGCGAAAACTTTTGCCTGACAGCTAAGAGACGTGAACTGACAAATTCCCAACTGAAAAAAAAATTGTGTGTAGCGGACTGACATATTAACTTCGAAAAGTGAAAATAATCAAACTGTCAGTAAAGTGACGTCTAATTGTTAACTTTATACCTGCTAATTTAGAGTTTTTCCGACGCTAAATGTACATATCAATTTACATACTGACGAGAATTGTAGAGTAAATGTGAATGGAGTAATTGTAGATATCGAACTGGACTAAGTGTTTTGTGTACCACGCGCTACCTTGTCAACATGGACGTCATTGCTCACTTTTAAAAAACGTCAATATTGACGTACGTACGTCAGTATTTGGAAGCCATATTATGAATATGAGCAACACCAGTATAAGGAAGCCATATTATGAATATGAGCAACACGCTTTTTCAAGAACCTAAAACAATAGGTTGGCGTCAGGGTGATTTGCTTCCTATAGCTATGTTGAACCAACCTACCATACACAAACAGGCCTGACTGGTTTAACTGGGGGGTGAATATACTTGAATTTATCCACATCCTTCACGCGGCAGTCAACCTGTAAGTCACAATGATACCATACACAAACAGGCCTGACTGGTTTAACTGGGGGGTGAATATACTTGAGTTTATCCACATCCTTCACCCGGCAGTCAACCTGTAAGTCACAATGATACCATACACAAACAGGCCTGACTGGATTAACTGGGGGGTGAATATACTTGAATTTATCCACATCCTTCACCCGGCAGTCAACCTGTGAAGTCACAATAACTTGCAGCGAGTGATTTAAGCAGCATGAAATATTTAACAAATAGATTCCATGTTTGCGTGCGTCTGTTCTGAAATAGATTATAGATGACGTCAAACTGTGGTAAGAAGAAAAAAGTGGCACGAGAGGCGATCGGCCGAGAACCAATCAAAATGGGAGAATAACTTGGGTTATTATATAAACATCAATATAAAAAAAAAAACTCGCTTGAAGCTTTATAGCTGTACGGAGAACGTCAAAGCCAAAAAAATTACGTATAAAGATCACTTTGAGTATCAGGTCCAGGATAATATTCCACTGTGTAACTATGGCAACGGCGGATTTACACCGCTCTCCAACGTTTCACGGTCTGATCACTTTCATACTTATGATAATATTTTAATATTTATATTGCCTATTTCCACAGGAGATGGTCAAATGCGCTCAAACAAATTTAATTGTAATTCTAGACTGCTAAAAGTAGCGGACTGCCTTACAGCAAGTCGCTCCCATATTGTATCTCCCAGGCTTAATATGCTCCACCAAGTCGT
>JAOCPT020531388.1:0-11580 GCA_026546935.2 Palythoa grandiflora | reverse complement strand
GAAGCTATGTGAGCTCAACAGGTTTGCTTTGCTGGTTCATTTCTATGACAGATGGCTAGGAAACAGAAATACAATTACCAATTAAATTGTGAAACATTTATTTAGAAATAAATTCAGTTTAGTGCGTCTCCTATCCTACCTGCATAGATCGTAGATTCGCAGTCTTTTACAGAAAACAGTTACTACTGGTTGAAAATCGAGGCGAATCGATGGTTGGGGCACAAGTTATAAACGTTGAATTCGAATGACTCAGTAAAACATATGATTAAATTGTGGTCACCGCAAAGGATTTGATCGGTTGCGGCTGTAAAGGTTACTGCCGAAGCTAAGTAAAAACGAAGAAGCAAGAACCTACTTTTTGAATAGACCACGCTTTTACTTTTCCTGTTAGTTTTGGAAGCGACACTATTTAACAGATAAATTTCATTGGGTTCAATAAATAAATACTTTTATGCCTTACAATAGACCTAATCCGCTGCCCTCAATGTTTTCCCAATACAGTCCTCTTGGGAAATGAGGTTCTTTATTTAAGCTGAACATTCTCTCGTGTTTTTATCATTACCACATCTGAAACAAAAAACATTATTTCCAAAGAGGACTATATTGGGAAAAAACATTGAGGGCAGCGGATTAGGTCTCTTCCTTTAATTTTGTAACTGTAATTTTAATTTGCTGTTCCACTGGGAATTAAATATATAGAGAATGATACATAGACGTGCGGGGAGATGGATCTTATTTTCTTGTGTTTAAATTGTTATGTGAACACAAGAAAATAAATTCCATATCTCCGAGCGACTATTATATAAACATATACCACGAGAAAGCATGGCATAATTTATCCCATTCCTCCGTATACGGAAATTCTTCGCAAATCATCGGAACTATCAAATAGTTTCCCGAGAACTACGGAAAGTTTCGCAAATGTAAAACCGTTTCTTATGCATTTCCGTTTTTTTTTTTTTGAATTTTCGGAAAATTTTCGGAAATCTTAGGAAGTGTTCGGAAAATTTTCGGAAATTTTCAGAAAATTTCGGAAGTACTTTAAAATTGTTTTTTAAGTAATTAATCCAGTTTTGAAAATTTTCGGAGAATCAAGGTCACTGATTGGCTGAAAAGTGATATTTATCCCATACCTTGAAAAATACAGCCAATCAGAGGCCAGCATAGCCGTTGCATATTCTGCAGTATGCAAAGGGAAGTATTCACCCGACCTTCCCGTCATTACTTGCGCAACACAACTATTTTCTATAACATGGACTCAAGTCTAATTGGTAATTTACTAATTAAAATCATCAACTCTTACGAAAGTTTCAGAATAATTCCGATTATCATCTCCGACCATTTCCGAACACTTCCGAAGATTTTCCGGAAATTTTTGAAAATCGCAAAAATGCTTTAAAAACGGTTTTAAAACATTTCCGAAGATTTCCGGAGATTTCCGAACACTTCAAAAGATTTTCGAAAATTTTCCGAAATTTCGAAAAGTCCTAAAAATGCCTTATAAACGTTTTCAAAAAAACTCCGAAGATTTCCGAAACTTTCCGAACACTTCCGAATATCTTCGAAGATTTTCCGAAAATTTTTAAAAATCGTAAAAATGCCTTAGAAACAATTTTCAACCGTTTCCGAAGATTTCCTAAGATTTCCGAATGCTTCCAGAAATTGCATAATTATATTTTCATAAATCTCCGGCAATTTTCGCAGAAATTTCGAAGATATAGGCATGGAATAAATTAGTTATGCTTGTCTAAAAGCTCGTGTGCATACGGAAAATATATAAGTGACGCGTGGCATATTCAGTAGTATCCCACTCGAAAGCGTCGTATAACTACTATTTACACAAGTAAAATTATCATATCTTTACGTGTGTTTAGATACGACACTCCTCAGTGGTAGAAAACCTAATACGGACATTCTTCTTTATATAATAAATAGCATTTTTGTCTTATAAAAATAACACATTTCTGTTCCCAATTGAATCTAATATTTGAATCAGCAGATCCATAACCTGGTTTATAGATTAAGGTCAGTAAAATCTTTACATACCGTGACGTGAGGATTAGTGTCAGGTAACAGGTCAACCGCTTGTTTCTTTTTCTGTCGCATTTTGATGCATATCAACAATGTTGTTACAGCAATTAAGAGACATGCAACAAGCACCAACACAATTATCAGAATTTTGACCATGTTAAAATATTTTGATGAAGAACCTAAAAGACCAAATAAAAACACCAGTTTTTAATAATATTAATCTTTGCATCAATATCCAAAACCATCTTCATTTGGAAATGGTCGATATAAATCTAGAGTACTTGACATTTTCGCATCACAACAGTATCGAAATAAGGAGTTTATTTCCAAAATACATCATGCCACAGCTATACAACAACAATAAAAAAAATGTAAAAGTCAGTACAAAAATTGCTTAACATGATTAACTTAGTACACTTTATGACGATGAAAAAGAAGTAGATGCTGGTGTATCTTCATTGTTTACATACATAATGTAATTGCAACAACAATAGACCGTGTTCAAAAAAGGCGGCAATTTTTAATATTTTTTTTGTCTAGTTTCGAACAACCCCTACTTGCCTTGTTTCTGGTAACATATTTTTTCGAAAGTTAAACGCAAGAACGAGACAAGTAGGGCTAATTTGAATGTTGACAAAAGACTATTAGAATCGCTGTCATTTTTTTAAATATGGTCCCTGTCTTAAATTAATGAATAGAGTTTATAGCACAGCACACGGCAAAGCAGTTCACAGCACAGCATGACACAGAGCAGAAAAAGAAGCACACCGCTCAGTACAGAATAGCATTGTGTTTCATAGTGCACAGCATACCATAGCACAGCATAGCGCAGCACACTATAGCAAACATAACATAGCATACCAAAGCACAACACAACACAACACAATGCACAATACAGCATAGCAAAGTATAGCATAGCACAGCACAGCATAACATAACATTCAACAGCACAACACAGCACAACGCAGCATAAAATAGCACAGAATAGACAGCATAACAAAGCATAGCATAGTATAGCACAGCTAAGTACAGTACAGCACAACGCAGCACAACACAACACAACACAGCGCACGGTGTATCAGTATAGCCAACACAGCACACGGAAGAGCAGAGCACAGAATAAACACGGCACAGCATTGCTCAACATAGCATAGCAAAGCATAGCATAGCGTAGCATAGCATAGCATAGCATAGCATAGCGTAGCATAGAATAACATAGCATAGCGTAACATATCTATTTTTTATGCATAGTTCTAACCTTTGTCACCTGGCAGTTCTTTGTGTTCGCCAAATTCTCCAAACCCGGCTGTTGTATATGCTCTCACCTAGTAAGCAAGATTCGAAAAGAGAAGGTAAATCCAGTATGGAAAGATAGATGTTTAATCTTCCTTTATTTGTAAAATAGTGTCCTATTAATTCACAAAGAAGAACTGCGGTTGAAAATTTGAAGAATAAATATTGTGCAGAGCAAAAAACCGCGAGTCAGTGACAGTATAAATAAATCAGGCTGTTGGTGCCACCTATTAATAAATTAAAAAATAACAAAACAACAAAATAACACTCACATATATCACAATTTAATATAAAAACAGAACAAATTAAAGAAAGAACAGTTGGAACGTGCTCATTTATTAAAGAATAATGCAGTTGATACTCACTTGGAAAAGGTACTTGCTTTCAGGATCCAGTCCCGTGATAGTGATGCTCGTGTAAGTCGAGTTAACTGTTCCTGTAAAACCTGAAGCCAAGTTGCGGTAGCGCACTTCATAAAATAAAATCTTTCCGTTTTTCTCCTGAAGAGACCACTGGATGTGAGCTGCTGCCGAACCCTTTCCTCGCAATACTTTGATTTCTGTTGGAATTCCTGGAACTTCATAAAGACACATGTTCAATTTAGCTAACTAACCCAAAAATGTTTCCAACAAACAACATTCAAAAGAACTTTATCGCTTTTAATTTTGAGAGTGAGACGTACTTGACCTTTCTTGCATGCTAATTTAAATCTTCCACAAATGTAAACAACATTCGATTTTATTTCTTATTCATAACAACGCAAGTATAGCAAAACGAACGTCATGTAGAGAAAAGGGCAATTGAGGTAAAATTTTCCCACCTTTAGTTTTTTAATAGAAAAGGGAAGAGGGAAATTTAAAAAACTCCATAAAACTTTAGGAAGAGAAAATTAGCTTTTAAAAGTCGCTGAAGTCACTAAAAATGCATTGGCTTGCTGGCTTTTGAATGTAATCAATCAAAGTTACAGACTCTTTATTCTTTTTAATCGTTTTCAGTTTTTCTTTCTATTTCCCCATTCATCTATTTTTTATTACATACTCGATTTATGACAATATTTTAGTTACGGAATTTTTCGCAGTGTTGAAGCTTTTGTGTCGTTATCTCTTCAGTTTAGCTGGACATCTTGTCATAAAAACTATGAAATAACTACAACCAAAGTGCTATTTCATATTACCTTTGAACATTGCAATTTCGCCTTTTTCGTCTAAATTTAAAAATTTAAATAATGTCAACAAAACGCAACACTTACTGAAAAAAAGATGACATGAGTAGATAAGTCCTAAATGATCGTCTTATCTGATCGAACTCCTACAAACAAAGTCCGCTACACGCTACTCCTTACGTTCTAACCAACAAGTGCTCCTTCAAGTTCCTCTAACCAAACGTAAAACCTTTGGGGACCGGTCATTTGCTGTGGCCGGCCCAAGGGTATGGAACTCCCTACCAGCCGAGATCAAATCGTGCTCGTCGATAGACACTTTTAAGGCTAAACTTAAAACTCACTATTTTAAACTAGCTTTTTAATCCTTTTTTAGACAATATATATTCTATCGTTTTTAAACTAGTCCATTTTAGTACATTTTTCATGTTAAGCGCTTTAGAATATTTTTAATAATGTAAGCGCTATAGAAATATTTATTTATTATTATTATTATTACCTGCAGCAGAAGGAAAGCACCTGCAGCAGAAGGGAAGCACCTGCAGCAGAAGGGAAAGCACCTGCAGCAGAAGGGAAGCACCTGCAGCAGAAGGGAAAACACCTGCAGCAGAAGGAAAGCACCTGCAGCAGAAGGAAAGCACCTGCAGCAGAAGGAAAGCACCTGCAGCAGAAGGGAAAGCACATGCAGCAGAAGGAAAGCACCTACAGCAGAAGGGAAGCACCTGCAGCAGAAGGGGAGAAGCACCTGCAGCTGAGGGAGGAGGGGAGGAGCACCAGCAGCAAAGGGAGGAGCACCTGCACCAGAAGAAGGAGCACCTGCAGCAGAGGGAGGAGCACCTGCAGCAGAAGGAGGAGCACCTGCAGCTGCAGGATTGGTGTAGTAATTGTGGGAAAATGCAGGACTTGTACGATCTGTGTGGGATTCCCGAGGGTCATCCAGAAAAAGTGCATGATTATTGCAGGATTCCTGTGAGAGAAGTGCAAGGATTCCAACAGGACATGCAGGATTCCCACAGGATGTGTTGGGTAGATGTGAGAAAATGGAAGGATGGTGGTTGGACTCCCCATCTGTTCTTCATTCATTTTTTAAAAGCAAAATGCTCTGAACAAGCACTTTCAGAAGCAATGAACAATATAGACTAACACTCTTGTCACATGTTTCAAACATCAATTACAAGTCTAAATTTTCAAACGTAGTTTGCGAAGTAATGTCTCATCCAATGATCTACTTCAAAAACTGGGCCTACATGATATAACAACCATGCTCCGCAGCCGTCGGCTTCGCTGGTTTGGCCAAACGTGGCATGCAACAACGCATGGTATTGCCAATGTGACCAACTTAATTGTCCCCAGCAGCAGAGGCCTTCGTGGTTGACCTAGGAAAACGTGAGCAGAATATGTCCAGGGGGACCTTAAAGAACTACACTTGACCATGGTAGACCCACAGGACAGAACCGTGTGGGAAAGAGCTGCACGTGTTAGCCTCGTGCAGCCTACTCCTTAGCATGGAATATAAGACTGCACGTAAATCAAAAATAAGGATGTGTGTGTGTGTGTGTAGTTTGTAAAACTTTGTATAGGTAATAATATGATTTCTTGTTCAACTTAAATCAAAAACAAATTCCCAATTGAACTCAAAATCATATTAGTACCTATATAAAGTTGTACAAACTGCTTTAAAAAATTTTTTGCTCTCTACAATAGGTATAAGTGTGTTTTCTATTTTTGAAAACTATACAGTTAATACCCAGTGTTTAAACATCTGGAGAATTATCTTAGGAGAAATCACTTGACGTTTTTTTTAGCAGAAGTCAATCCCAAAAAATCAAAACTTTTTCCAAACTTTCCAGAAATATTTTGGATTTCAGGACTTTTTCCAGACTTTCTAAATTCTTTTGAATTTCAAGACTTTTCCTAACTTTCCAGATCAGGGTTCCTACACTCTTAATTAGAGAAAATTCCAGGATTTTTCCAGGACTTTCAAGGACCAAATTAACAAAAATCAAGGACCTTAAAAACTGAAAAAAAAACATGGTAACATCAAACAAAACAAATAAGCAATTATGTTGCCATTTCCCGCAATTATATTTCTAGATTAAGAAGTGCAGCGAAGGATTTTTTGCAATCTTTTCACATGATTTTGTGCCTGGATTTTTGTCTCCACTGTAAAATCGTGAGAAAATAATATTAAGAGTTGATATTCTATTTTTAAAAATGCCTGAAATAAGGTAATTTTCCAGGACTTTCCAGGACTGATATTAATTTTCCAGGTTTTCCAGGCCTCGATTTTGAATTTCATCTTTTCCAGGACTTTCCAGGTTTTTGAAGGACCTGTATGAACCCTGAACTTTCCTGAGATTTTTTGGATTTCCAGACTTTTTTCTGGCTTTCCATTTCCAGAAATGTTTGGATTACCAGATTTTTTCCTAAACTTTCCAGAAATATTTTGGAATTTCCAGACACTTTCCTAACTTTCCAGAAATGTTTTGAATTACAGACCTTTTCCAAGTTTTCACTCTTTATCAATCCTTTCTTTAGGACAGACAACTTAAGTTCACTCTAATTTATTTAATACTGTAAGACCTAGTTAAAACTGTATTATTACCGTTTCAGTAAACAAATCTTTTGCTTTGATGAATGGTGCTTTGAAAACCTGTGAAATAAATGCACAAAATATCTGTTAAAAAACTGCAAGTGACAAGAGTCATTCTCATTCTTAATTTTATTCATTATTTACATTAAAAAATGAAAAACTCCTGAAATGAAAATTACTTAAAGGATTTTATTGTTTTTTTGTTAAGGTTACCAATATACCTTCAGGGGTGTTTTACGTCAAAATGATACAGTGTGTCTCTTTTAAACTTTAGATATCTAGATCCATAAATCAAGTTAAAGCTTACAGAGATGGCTTTCAAACTATACTACAAATTTTGAATTGAAATAAAATTTTAGATTTTTTTATGTTCTCTAAAAACAAGTGACAAAAAATCACCTTTTGAGACTTCCAACTCAAAGGGAATTTGTTTGTTTCCCCTAAAATTTGCACAGTAGCCTTTTTAATACATGAAGAGCAAAAACATGTCTGCATTTTTTGTTTTTTGAAAAACTTTTTTAAAGCAATTTTTGTACGGTCTATAGACTTTTTTAAACCCTAATTCGAAAAAGTGCTATAACTTTTTTTAGCACTTTTGGCGTGAAAACTGGCGGATTGATTAAATCATTAAATATCAATAATCACCTGGACTTGTAACTTTCGAAAGCAATTTTGTTGCTTTGCTTTTAGAGAACTTGAAAAATCGAAATATTCCATTCAATTTTTTTAATATAGTTCAAAAGCCAGCTCTATAAGCTTTAAGTTGATATATGGGTTTATGTATCTACGGTTTAAAACTGACACACTATATCGTTTTATATAATAACCCAAGTTACTCTCCTATTTTGATTGGTTCTCGCCTATGATCTATTAGAGGACAGATGCATATTTGACGTCACCATTACAAAATTTTTGATTTTTTATTATGTAAAACAAATAGATTCCTTGCTTTTGTGCATCTGTTCAGAAATAGATCATAGATGACGTCAAACTGTGGTAAGAACATCAGTGACACACTCAGCTATTGCCTCATGTGCCACTTTTTTGTTATTACCACAGCTTGACATAATCTATGATCTATTTCTGAACAGACGCATGCAAACATGGGATCTATTTGTTTATTGAGATAAAACACCCCTGAAGATATTCCATAACCTTAAAGGAACTTGTGCACCTCAGTGTCAAACCTGGGTCAAAAGTGAATTTCTGGTGCTGCTAAAACACCTCTTTGCAGAAATCTGTATAAGCTTCTAGAATCAACTTCAACCATTTGTTTCATTTTGTTTACACATACTCAAAAAATTGTTTCCCTGCCTTATTCATCAAAGATCTCACTTTTGCCATAGAACTATATTCCATTGCTTTGGGTTTGTCTCAAAGCTAGTGCAACATAGTCAATTTCAATCACTGATCACAAAACAAAACATAAATAAATGTTGCCCTGACACATCTACATGCACAAGGTCCTTTAACATTAGCCTTTTTCTTGTATTAAACTTACCAATAAACTGAAATAAACTATTATGGTTGATATTGTGACCACTACGAATAACTTCACAATACCTAGTTTCACTATAAGTGACCTGATGAGTACAGTAAATTAATCAACTTCCAACCAATGCAGCTTCATAGCCAAAAAAAATTAAAAAAAAAATAATGGAAAAAATTGGAAATGTTTGAGTTAAAAAAAGTCAAACACATGCAACAAACAATTCTAAGTGAGTACTGGTTCCAAAAATGACCAGAAACTTCACCCGCCAGTTGACCTTTCACGAATGGCAGTTAAAGTCAAATATTTTTTGGCCTGCCAGCTTCCCAATTCGGCATTCGGCAGGCTGAAATTTCAAGCCCTGATAGCTCAAGTGACGTCTTGAAAATTATGCAGTCAGCAATTATACTAACCTTTATAATCATGTTCAGACTTCTGACGTACTTTGCCTCATCAATCAGCATGCTTCGTATCACTTCATCATAGCTTGGAATTGTTTGACTGGCCAAAGTCTTCAGTACAGAAGAAATTCATCAATAAATTTATTTTGTTAGTGCTTTTTAGAATTATTATAGAATGATGTTTACAAATTGGTTCAAAATAGGGGAGTCAGGTTGGCGTAGTGGTTATCACTCGTGCCTCTCACCTCTACAACCTGGGTTCAACTCCCTGGCTCCGCATGTGAGCTGAGATTTGTCTATCTCAATCTGACTCCGAAGGTTTTTCTCCGGGTACTCCGGCTTTCCTCCCTCAGCAAAATCGACTCCCAGTTTATTCCACATGGCTGTGATGCTGTGCTCCAAGGTCGTGTATGGGCAGTAAAGCAGCTGCAATTGTGTATGTGTCTGTAACCCTTGTATGTGTGTGATGAGTGTGCCTTTAAAATGCTTGCGGTCCGACTTTGTTGAGCCGCATCCTCGCAATTCAGCCCCTGACTGCAAGGAGGGCGATTAGCAAGGCCGATTTATTCATTTTATTTATAACCCCTTTATTGTTTGAAAATTAATAAAAAAATAATCATTTTAATTTCAATGGTTAAGTCAATAAATTATAGTATTATTCAAGAATCATTAAATGTACTCTACTAAAAGTTTATAATCCTGTTTATCATACATAAACTAAGACAGTTTGCTTTTGTTGATTTACAAATACTTACAAGTGTACAACATGGTGAGACTACACAGTGCTGTTTCGAAAGCACCGTCAAGTACTCTCTCGTCAGGTGCACAACTAGTTAAGCTAATTAATAGGTGTACTATATAAGTGACTGCACTAATTTACAATTCAAATATCCTTCATGAGAGTTTCCGTTCTTACAAAAAATGTAAGCACAAATGATAACAAAAATAACTGTAAATACTGTTTGTACCTAATGTTTTCTTAATTAAATATAACTGGTCCACATCTGATCGCCCTGGCCATAATGGCTGTCCATTGGTCAGCTCAGCAAAAACACAACCAATAGCCCACACATCAACTGGGGGTCCATACTGTGTGTCACCAACAAGAAGCTCTGGTGCTCGATACCATCGAGTAGCTACATAATCTGTGTACTCATCGCCTGGGTCTGAAAATTATAATTATTTAAAGATATTACACCATCAACCATTTTTAATTAATCCAGATTTAAGAGCCTGTTATAAATACTGCACAATTTTCTCAGCAACTTGTCTCACAATGACGTTGTGAGACAAGTTGCTGGAGAATTGCAATTATAATGTGGGTAGTCTGACTAACAGTTCACAGCACTGCAAAACAAGTTGGAGAGAAAATTGCACAGTGTAACAGGACCTTTCAAGCAACTTTTTGTTTGCTAGGGGTGTTACATTCAATATTTCATGTTAAGGAAATGATTCAATAATATAGTCACAATTCATAGACACTCAAAATTTTTTATTAATATTGCGCGATTCAGTTTTTATTTTTACAGTGGAATCCCAGTTTAACGATCTTCGGTTTAACGATATTCCCAGATGAGTATAACAATAATTATTAAATTTCCAACCTCGAATATTGCATTTCTCGCATTCTGATTGGTTCACTCAATCTCAGTTATCAGCTCATATACCGAATGACCTTATATGGAAAATGTTGCATAGCTAAAAAATTTGGGCAGGAGGCGAAGCTGAGAAAATTTTAAGTATCGGAGGTTTCAGAAAGCTCATAAAATTTAATAAAACAATTATTCCATTCGGGCTTGTTGGATATGAGATGATTTATAGCCAACTTGACACTTCGTGCCTCGTTGGCTATTTACCATCTCATATCCAACGCGCGCTCCTGGAATAATTGTTAAGTATTAGTTTCCCCAGCAAAAGTTATAGTAAAATGTATGGGTCAGAACCCCGGTTTAACGATATTCGGTTTAATGATATTCCCGGTTCAACGATGGGGATTTTGTTCCCTGAGAGCAAAATCTTTCCCGGTATAATGATAAAGTTGACGTAGAGGTTTATGTCGTGAAGTGTGTTTTGTATTTCGATAACAAACAACTTGTGAGCTGCACAAACTGTTTTGACATATTTTAAGGACAACAAAGAATACTCCAGATGTTGCAATTGTGAATCATTTGATTAATTACAAAGTATCAATTACAAATTTACCAGTTAACATAGAATAAAAACGCATATGTCACCTTTTTCCCGGTATAACGATATTTTTAGAAATTTTCCCACAATGTTGATATACCAGTAATCTCAGTATAACGATATCCCGGTTTAATGATATAATTTTGACATCATCTTGGCATATCGTTAAACCGGGATTCCACTGTCCAAAGGTGCTGGAAATAAGGTTATTGTTATTTTTATTATTACTAAATATTTCACTTGCATCAAATGATAAAGAATTACAGAAAACTTGTAGCTGGCATGATTACCGTATTTACCCGTGTATAAGCCGCATCCGTAGATAAGCCGCACCCCGAGTTTGGGAGAAGATTTTTAGGAAAAAAAGTTTTTTGAGCAAAATAAAAATCCACAAGTCCGATTCGTGTATTTAATAATTTAATAACTG
>JAOCPT020531361.1:0-11583 GCA_026546935.2 Palythoa grandiflora | reverse complement strand
AGGGTTTTGGCCTTTCAAAGTCGTGAATTCAGGGATTTTGGCTTCAGGATTTTGTCTGTCTAAAATCGTGAATTCAGGATTTTTGCATAACTTTATGAAAGTAACTGTCAAAATAGCCGACCCAGTTTGCAAAACATAAAATGTGCCTGTAGGAATTAGTTTTATTTTTAGCTTGTATAAATTTGAAGTTGTATTTTGAAAAGACAACGATGTCGTAGTAACTTGCAATTTTTCTTTCTTTTATTCTCATTAAGGCAATCCAAATTCAGCGCTTAACAGGTTTTGAAGTAATGAAATCGCAATAGCCAATTAAGGCGATCTGTAGGGTTGAACTATTAATGTTTTTTTTTTCTTCCCCTCGTTAAACTAATCTTGTTTCAATTTGTGAGTTGTCTGACTCGGTTACCGAATCAGAGAGACTGGTTGTGTGAAAGCATTTGGCCTGCTGATCAGAGAATTTAATTTGATGGAAGCTCACAAAGAACCTTCAGTTTGGCACTATCATAGGCTTTAAGGAGGCGCTTGTGAATTTGAATGCAAAAGGATAGAAACTATCCTCCCAAAATAGACACTGTGCGGTTAAAAATTAACATTTGCGGGTTTAACAGGTGGCATTAGAATTTAATTGATTAAACTTGGGTATGTTGCACATTTCTCGAGATCAGGTTTTAGTTCGTATCTCTAGCTTGCGTTTCGTCAGTGAATAACTAAAGCTGTCACATCTTGCAGATAATTTCAGAATGTATTTTCTCGGTAGGTAGAGAAGCCCCTGTGTTTAGCTTCAAGTGATATTTCTTGCAGTTGACATTTATATATTGTGCTGTTTTTCGTTCTCGCATTTTTGGAGGCGCAAATTTGCACATTTTGTTTCAGATAAACAAACTCACAATATAATTTGCCAAAAACGACATTGCTTTTGGAACTTTTAGTTGCCGGGAGTTTAAAATCTATAGCGTGATAGTTGCCAAGGAAATTGTACTTGAATAAACATCACGAGTAGTTTTTCTCAAATTTTTCATTTTTTTTAGATGTCTTGAACGTTGAAAATTCTTGCTATGTGTCAAGTTCATTGGACATTATATTTATTAGTATTGTTCGTATCAATAGTTTTATGCCACACGATCTGTATGGAAATCTCGATCACTTCGCAGAATTTGCATTTCAAATTTTACACCTGAGCAACACAAAGAGAGAAAATTTGTGAAGCGTAGAATTAAAAGTTTATTCGATAGCAAGGACTCTTGTAGTCCCAAGCAGTTGAACCTGATCAGTTACCGGGGTAGTAGTATTTTTGGGGCAGAACAGGAAACCGTTGCCGATTTAAAAACTCAAAGTCTGCTCTTGCATTTAGCTTTCATACAAATATTTTGAAGTGTCAAGATCTAATTTTGTCACAAGTGGCGAAGTTAAACTAGGTTTCAAACCAAAAAGTATTGGTCGTACTGGAACAAAATTTCAGCAAATACCCTCGTATTTGACAGTCAATGAAAGAAAACGGTTCCTGTTTCGTCCGAACGCTACTAAGTTGCTCTACATCTAAGGAAACCACATGCATACTTCTGGCGTTACCTCAAGGCATTGTGTGCTAGGCTGACGTATTTATGAGCAAATCGCGAGAAAGTTTTATGTACGAAGGTGAGTTTATCTGAGTTAATAATGACCCAGAATTTTTTATTTACACTTATTCGTGTTGTTCTCTTAAACCTGTGTTGGTGTTGTATTAGCAATGCATATTTCTCATTTGCAAGTACCTTGATAGCGAGACGGGCGGTCGACTATTTGACTCGAAGGGTTACATAGTTTTATTTACTCCAGCGTCAGTTGTGGCTAAAAGTTGCCAGTTCATTGCATCGCCAATATTTAAAACTCGGCTTCAAAATTTTATCAAATTTTTGTTAATGCGAAATGTTGCGTTGTGTATACTGATTACGCGCAGCTTTGATCAAACAGAATATTTTTAGTTAGATTTTATATCATTTGTCATTTATACAAGCTGCCGCTCTCCCAAGACATTAAAAACAGTTCGACTTTTGAAGTCGCAAAACTCACTCTCACTGATTAATAAATGCTGAAGCAAACTGCGTCAATGTCACAGTCTTTTAAAAAATCTTAAAAGGTTCATACGATATTTAACAAGAAGAATTATTTATGTCTTGCGGTATATTTAATAATTCATTATTGATATTCAATTTTTTTTCGTACGGTGCTTAGAGTTTAAACTGGTGATCAAATACTAAACAGTTACGATTTAGGGCAATATTGGTGTGTATTTCAGCGGCAGCAGTCACGTACCGATATAACCACTAATTACTTTCAATACAATTTCTGATTAAGTCAGGCGTCAGAATTTTGCCGTCGTAAGATAAAACCACCTGCCTTGTAGCCCAGCAAGACTTTTGGTGCTCGCTTTTCAAAACAACCAAGACTCGCCTAGTGAGCTCGTTTGTTTCAGATGGCCGCTGCATTAGCAAATTGTACGTAATCCATAGAAACTCCAGCTTTTGGAATCAAACCCATACTTTAAAAGACAAAGAACTTAATGTGTATAAAACTCAAATTTAAACAAAAATTGACTTTTATGGCCAGAGTATACTATAATGTTTAAAATACATTATTTTAAGATGACTTTTTGGTCGAAAACGTTAATTGGTGTTAAAAACTTATCTTTTTAAAAAAATTTAAAGCCTTAAACATGATATAATTTCTTTCTTTTAGAGCGAACTTATCTCAAATATTATAAATTTTTGTGCTTAAAATATTCCTTCACGTCAGTCGTTTTACCGACCTAGCTGATCGATTTTTAGCAGCAATAAAAGAAAATCTTTGTTTCATGGGAATGACTTCATTCACTAAATAAAGAAATACTTATGCGTTATTGAACAAGCGTAAGGTCAAGATGGCTGGACAATGGCCAAGTTCTCTTTTTGCCATATATCCAGCCATCTTCAACGAACAACCTGTTCAAAAAAGGATTTATTATATGGCCAAAGAATTTCACTTTACTACTGTTTTCCTTTAGACAAAAACGCTTCCATGTCTTCATGTCACATTGCGTTTTCATTTTTGTATTTGTCGGTTTTTTATTGACGAAGAAATTTACGAAACTCGTCTATTTTTCTTTATTTTGACTGACCTCTTCCCTTTTTTGCGACTCCATTGCTCAAAACTCAATGTGTAATTCCGCTCCACGCAATTTTTTTTTCTTGCGGGAACAAAACGGGCAATCCCAAGCGGGCAAGATGGGCCCGTGTACCAATCAGAACACAGAACTCGTTTCATCTTGCCCGCTCAGCTAGCCTGCAATATAATAATTAGGCTTTATTTAACAACAAACCCAAAGGAAGTGGTTACTCATTCTTCCTAGCCAGAGGCGAATCTTTAATCGCTCGACGGCTCAAATCTTGGCGTGAAAGTCGATTTTGGAGAGGGAGGAATGCCCGAGTACCCGGAGGAAAGCCGGAGTACCCGGAGAGAAACCCTCGGAGTTAGATTGAGAGTCGATAAATCCTAGCTCATGCGAGGAGCCCAGGGTTCGATCCCGAGGCATAGGTGGGATACGCGAATGATGACGACTACGCCAATCCGCCCCTCCGGACTCCCCCACAGGCATAGATAAGGGAAGAAGAAGAAGCGGTTGGGTGGGGAGAGGGGGTGGGGGTGAATGGAAGGGGCGAAGGCAAGTCTTGTTGACTGACTTTCAAAGAAATGATGCTGAAACTGGATATGATATAGGATATCATATGCTATGATCTGATCTGATATACTATACATGATCTAACTTTAAAAACTCTAAGACTATAAAAACGTTTCCCGAATTTTCGAACTGCCGTCATGTGTCAATGATATGATATGATATGATATGATATGATATGATGTGATATGATACGATATGATTTGAAATGATATGATTTGACATAACATAACATGAGATTACAATGTGACGTGACATGAAGTGACGTAACGTGATGTGATATGATGTGATACACGCTTTTTTATAAGAACAACTTTAGTAGTAATAGAAAAAGAAGCTTGTGTAAGCACAAAATTTCTTCTAAAGAACAACTTTATAAGAATAACGAGGCTCAAATTTGCCAAAACTCAGGCTGAGGCTTGATAACTAAGAAAGTTTTTGTGGTAGAAAATTGACTAAAACAATACGGCATAAAACATAAAAAGATTGACTGTAAAGACTGCTCCACAAACATGAATTAAGGTAGCTGGCCTCTAAATTCAGCCGTACAATACATGTGTGGCGCAAGGCGTTTCATTTTCCATTGCTTTGTTTTATTTTTCTTTTCTTCGTTGAAAACTGTTTACAGAAATAAGAACAAGTTAAGAACAAATTGAGGCTGAAATCGCCAAAAAATTAACTGACAATGAGCCTCGGCAAAATTTACTGGTTCTTATTTAAAAAAAGCGTGTAAAGCAAAAACGATAGTTATTTTGTCATTCCCTCTGGCCCTGCTTCGTTCCTTTGTATAGAAAATATTTTTCCCGAAGAGTGTGTGAAATCTTGAAATGTTATAACACATGCTGCTATTGCTAAGACACATGAATGCAAATTTGGAATTCGTGTTTGTTTAAAACATTGCCAAAGTTCTATAAAAAGGAAATCCGGGACATATATATAACGGAAAGAGAATAAGTAGGACTAATTCAGTTAAATATAATTTAACACGAGGAATACTGGACATTGTTGACGAACAATCTGTCAATCATTTCCATAGATAGAGGAACTGAAAGAGAAAGAAATAAAGAAAGAATTTCTCAGTTTTTTTTTCAGAGCAAAGAACAGAAAAGGACAGGCTGTTGAAGTACTTAGCTTAAGGCAAAAACTGAAAAACAAAGTTTGCTCGCTTGGTCATAACAAGAAACCGGTAACAAAAGTTTATAAACGCTTAATATAATATTGCCAAAATTTATGAACAGTTATTAAGCTCAGTGAATATTAAGCTTGGTCAATAGGATTGATTGGTAAAAACGTGACTGAAATTCGGTTCACGAAGATTGTTTTTGGATGCAGGAACCGAACTCAATTAACGCCATACACAAATTTCTAAAATGTTCAAAATCTTAGACAACCCTAAGAGATTCTCGCTCGTGCGCATCTGGACGCTGTTTTCACTTTTTGCTGTATTTTAACCGAAACGAGACAGTTTTGCATTTTTAAGTCGTGATAACAAATTTTTATCTTTTATATGTGAGTAAAGTTCGCAATTTAACTTAGCAATACAGTGCTAAAACACAAAAAGATTCATTGTAATAATATGAGCCCTAAAGATAAAATAAAAAAGGTAGCTTTTACTTTTCCCTCCCACCTTCCTGCTCTAAGTCTAATTCACAGCCATGCCACACAACAGCTGACTGTGTGAGGCGTTGCGTTTTTAAATCCCTGGTTTCTGTTTTTTTTTTTAAACCGCTAACAGAAGTAAGAACAAATTATAAACAAATTGAGGCTGGACCAAGACGCCAGAAAGTTAGAACAATGAGCATCAGTAAAATTTGCTAGTTTTTATTTTAGAAAATCGTGTAGTTCAAAGAGCTTTTTGAAAACAGTACAGCTAGTCAGCGGTATTTTGTAAAATAAGTCTCATGCTCATTTACGGCCTACCTGAAAGAAACTGCTAAAGTTAAAAATTTATGATAAATTATCGTAAAATGTGTATTTATCTAAAACCCTCAGTGGATAAGTCCGCATGACTGGTCCAATCTTTTCCTTTTTCCGTCGATTTCAAATCAGTATTTATTTTGTAAAAGCTCATGATTTTGTGAGAATAAATGACACGCTTCTTAAATTCACAGGAACTTTTCAACAAAAGCACTTGAACACGTCGCGAAACAAAATCCAGCTGTTTAATCGCGATATTTGCAGGAGGCAAAGAGAAAGTCATCAGTTACTTATTAAAACAATACCTGTCAATCAAACTGTCACCTTACAACCTCTTTATCTTGGCCTGACTCAAATCATCTTGTAAATTTTACAGTAAAAAAATTATCATTGCAAGTTTCTTGGAAGATGCCATTCTGTTACGTTACATTATTGTTGATTCTTCAAGATATTTGCCCTTCAGTTCCTAAAGGGTCAATATAAGGTTTGGTTTTACTAGGTTTTCTGCGAGGTTGACAGAACAATCACAGCAAGAGCAATTGCTCCATCATATTTGCAAGGAGACACGTCGTTGTTAATACTGCAGTACAAACGGAAGTTATGCATCTAAATCGAATGCCTATGATCAGCGATCTCCCTAGACGCAGTGCTAGAGAAAATGGTTTCTAAGAATAACCTTTTGATGGCAATTTGCGGCGCCGACAAAGACTTATAACATTGAACCCTCAAGCGAATTCGTGTAGGAGCATCCTGTTAAAGTCATGGCGATTTTCAGAAAACGTCTTGTTGCTGCAGCTCTTTTGACTTCTGTATTTTGGTTTATTTTGAATTCCTTCATTCTATTCTCTTATCAGGGAGGCTTTTTCAACAGCAGAGACTACAGAAGCAACGGTAAGTTTCGAGATGACCTGGCAGTTGATTCCCCACGAGGTAGCAAAACGGATGATGACCATCAGGAAAAGAATCTTGTTGATAAATCGTATGTGACCGCCAGTAACTACAGCAATAATATTGATAGTGACAGACAGCAAACCTTGGATAGGAGGAATGATGATAATTGGTTTCAAAATAGCTTAAGAACGGCACCAAGCATTAAAAAGAATGTTAAGCTCACTGAAATAAATTTTTTTCCTAACATCGAAACAACTGAAACCCAATACGATCATAAACTATCCAGGGGAGAAGTTTCTAAAGTAGACAACGCTCTCCCGGAGAACATAGCCACAGAAATGTTTGAAAAAAGAGACCCCAATGGGCCGGGAGAAAATGGACAAGCGGTTCAAATTGAGGAAAGCGAAAAGGAAAAAGAAAAACAAGGCTACGAAAAGCATGCCTTTAACCAATTAGCCAGCGATAAGATTTCGCTGTTCCGCTCTATTCCAGACACGAGAGACCCGGGGTGAGTATAAACTATAAATAAGTGAGTTAAATATTTCATATAAGCTTTTTCAGACAACAATATTGCTTCCTCTCTGCTGGTCACGTTGTGTTGTTGTTATGTTTGCGTTCCGTTTACGTAAAACCTTTGATTTTATTTTTTGGATTTTTACGAGAAAAATGAAATCCGAATAGAATATTTTTTACAAAACTCTGCTTATGTTTAAGTTCAGCTGAGAAAATCCTCGTATAATTGGATTTTTTTAATAAAAACCTGTAAATCTGGCGGACTAACTAAGCCTAAAGCTTATTGTTCTTAATTTGTGTTGACTTCGGCCTCCGTCAAATTGTATTTTTAAAATCAGTTTTCTAATTTCTTTGATCGATTTGAAATGCACGTAAGAAATACCCGCAGATTATCAGGGATAATAAATGTATAATTTTAATCATGCTGGACAATAAAATGACGAAACACCGTAAACTTTTTGTGTATTGCTAAATTAAATTACAAATTTAAGTCAAATTTGTAAAAGAAAAAGTTTCTTAGTTATCGAATCTCAGACTGAACTTGTTCTCATATCCTTAAATTCTGGCTAATGGTAGCTAAAGTAAATTTCATAAAAATGATTGTATATAATTCACTATCGATTAATTTATTGAGCTTTTAATTTACTATAATATGGCAATGAATAGATTTTCATCTTATGATGTTGTTAGGTTATATCATAAAAAGTATATAGCACCGGTTTCAAGAAAATCCTAAACGGATCAACAGAAAAAAAAGTAGTTAACTAAAGGTCGAGTAATGTTATGATCCTGCTACATCCAATCGGCTTTGGAAGACAAAGGAACGCCACGTGTAAACCTTTAGTATTGGTCAGTCTTGTGATGCTGTGCATAAAAAATAGCATTTAAATATAAATTTTTATGACTCTTTACACAAAACAGGGAAACTTTATTGTTTTAAAAATGAATAAATTGTTTTTAAATTTGCTCAACTACACCAAGCGGCTATTAAATTCAAATTGCTACTTTTAAGAATAAAATATTCTCTTTCATTTCACACCAGCGTAAACGTGTATAAATTGTAATAAAAATTTAGAAGGGCCACCGGTTTATCAGTGTTCAGTTGCAACTGTTTTGTGCCATATCGACGTTAAATAAAGTTCATTGATTGATTGACTACTAACGCAAACTTTTCATGAAGAATCAAAAACACGTCTTGGATAACATAACCGATATAAAGTCATGTTTATGCCATGACATGGCACAGACTTCATAATAAGATTTTAGCTTGGTCATTTTTTAAAATGATTGAATTTAGCTTAATGTTATTTTGACAGAATCGTAAAAAAAGTTAGTTTGCTAACATTTTAGCTTAAAGGAAAGCAGGAAATTTAAATCATGTTTTCTTAATGCGACCACCTTCCTTCCTTCTGAAAAATGAAATACACGCTTTTTTATAAGAACAACGCGGCTCAAATTTGCCAAAATTTACGAACAATTTAAGACCAAGCTCAGGCTGAGGCTTGATAACTAGGAAAGTTTTTGTGACAGAAAATTGACTAAAACTTAGCGATACAGCATAAAACATAAAACATAAAAAGATTCACTGTAAAGACTGTTCAAAAAACAACGAAGGTTCGCCTCTAAATTCAACAGTGCAATACATGTGTGGCGCAAGGCGTTTCATTTTCCAATACCTTGTTTTATTTTCTTTTTCCTTCCATGAAAACCACTCACAGAAATAAGAGCAATTTAAGAACAACTTGAGGCTGAAGTCGCCAAAAAATTAAGAACAATGAGCCTCGGCCAAATTTATTGGTCCTTATAAAAAAAAGCGGGTACTTGTCTTGAAAACTAGTCTCCTTTTGTTTGACTTGGTTATATTTTCTTTCTTTCTCCTTTTCTTGGAGTTACATGATTCTTTAGCAAATGAAAATATTTACTTATGCTTCTTTTGCACTTCATCAAGCTCACTTATATGGGTTTTGCAAAGTTTCTTGTTAAATCAATTAGGTTTCCAAGTGTGTTTTCATGGCACTGGCGGGGGACACTCCTTTCCTGACCTCAATTAAATTTACAAAGTCCAAAGAAATATCTTTTGGGATTGACTGAAGAGTGAATTATTTTTAGAGTGGTTCCGATAACATTTTCTTTTTTAATTTTGTACTGAAATAAATCATTTTGTACTGCAAAAAAAACTATGCTGCAGTTTTTCAAGAGTGAGTGCCTACACTTCTCGTTTCATGCCGATCCAATTCCCCGTAGGCTTCCCCTGTCAATAATGATAATAATAATATTGCAAACTGCTGTCTTGGTGAGATCGGGTTGTAGTGTAACATCCAACGTCGCCAACTTACAATGACACATTTTTAAGCACTGCGAGACAAGTTGGCAAGAAAAAGTGATAGTGTCGCATTTTCCCTTTTGTACTACATGTAGACAACTGGCTACATCAACTAAATTCTATCTGCTTTATTAGTATTTGCCAAATAAAACAACTGTACGTACAGAAGGATTAAAACAAGTTTTCAATGACTTAGAAAACTGGTTAAACAAACTATTGTGTGGGATTGAAATATATATATTTAGAAAAACTGAGAAGAATTTTTTGTTTGAATGTACTCAATGTAGTTGAAAATCAACAAAGTGGCTTTATCAAATGCTGTGTCGAAATATGCGTACGGACTCTGGAATCTCTCAGCTTGATGAGGGGGATGAGAAGATTTTATCAAAACTAATTTTGGGCTTCCCTTTAAAGAGAAGAAATGGACCCTTGAGAAAGCTATAGATATCGCTCATGCTGTCGAGAGTAGCCACACAAATGAACTTCATGTCTGCCGACTCTGGATTGAATTCTCTGAAAGAGAAAGAAATGGAGAAAGCACCCAAATAGTGTCTCTCATATGTAAGCAATGGCTGGATTAAGGACTGTACAACTGTAGATTCTGTGGTCGAAACCACGGAAGACGAAACTGTCTGCCTTTGGACAGGTATGTGCATACTGTAAACAAAACAATCATTTCGTAGCCAAGTGCCCAAAAAAATGCAACGTATCCATAGTTCAAGAATGATTCTTTTAAAGTGTGACAGGCATTGGACGTGGAGTTCGAGAAAAGGTAACCCTCACGGTATCAAAGAAAGCTAATGCCCTTAATACCGGCCATAAAATAGACACTGGGAATGGATGCAATCTCTTGCTTTTGGACGGCTACGAAGATGTGACAGATTATTACCACTTAAATTTATTGGATGCACGTGGCAATGAATCCTGGTCTTGGCTATTACATAATAAACGGAGGTGAGCAACTCGTCACGCAGTCGCCATCTTGGATTGAAAACGAGGCTGTTCTTCCCATCCAACCTCGTTTTCAACTCAAGATTGCGGAAGCGTGACAAATGTTTATAATGTTGATGCTACAAATATTAACATTATCAAACTTCTTGACCATACTAGTAAGGTTCACTCGTATCAAACAACGTCTTCTGTAAGTGAAAATTTTTTCCGCAAAATATGTCAGACTAAATATCCAAAAGCAGTCTTAATCTCGAGTGGGTGTTCGATTATGGAACGTAGCATCTGTAAGAAATCTATACAAATATCAGTTTAATAAAGAAATCCGACGAGGTTTGTTTGAGAATTAAGGTTACAGTACAGTTTAAATAGATAAGATATACCGTTTTTAGCTTTTGTCGGAAATCTATTGGCTTCGAGAAGATCTGTCAGGTAAAAAAATATTTTGAAAATAAAAGAATATACAGTTCTTGAGATATGTGAAGTCAAAGCTCCTCACAGGAAGTGACGCGAATTGTGTGCAAGCTTTTTTTTTCAAATGCGTTTTTCTCGAAACAACTTTTTGTTCGAAACACAGCTGTAAAAAAGATTCCAACTCAAACATTCCAATTATTGCCAAATTTGGCACAGCGATAGTGTAATAATTTAGCTTCAAAACGGTATAATACAATGCAATGCAATACAATACAATACAATACAATACTCTAGTTTTCAGATATACCACGAAATAAAAAGCTAGATATAATAATAATGATAATAATAATAATAATAATAATAATAATAATAATAAGGAAAATATATACAGACAGAAAGTTAACATAATTACTATTATATCACTAATATGTGATTAAAACTAATAAAATATTTATAAAGCTAAAATACATATAATCTTTAAGAATAGAATTAACAAGGTGACAGCTCAGTGAGGTTTAGATGTGCGACTTGTTTTTTAAAAGATCTAAAATTTTTCATGCATCTGAATTCATTTGCGTTCTAAAGTCTAGCAGCCTGATACATACAGGATTTTAATCCATAGGTCGAAGTGTTAACCTTAGGTAAAGAAAGAATAAAATCATCTCGTCAGGGAATTTTGGTTTTCAGCGTAGATTTTGTTATGTCCAATGATTAATCAAAACAAAACTTCGCAAGTAAAAAATTTCAAGAATCGGTTTTTAAACGTGAGTGACAAAGTCCATCAAAAATCGCTGACACCGTTTTGGCAATCACAAGAAACGTCAATTTTACGTTTGGGGGTGGGGGGGTTGACAGAAGTGACGTTTCTCTGTGACACGTCGTGGGA
>JAOCPT020531300.1:0-11584 GCA_026546935.2 Palythoa grandiflora | reverse complement strand
GGCTATCTATAAGGGCAAGATCGAATGCACAGTTGAGATGTTGCAGAAGGTTTGTCTGCATGGAACTGCAAGGACTCCGAGAAAGGTGCTAGACACATGAGGCTACAGGGTGTATCTTGATGTCTTGCCTGAATCCAGCAAAATGCTGTGAACAACAACAACAACAACAACAACAATAATAATAATAATAATAATAATGATAATAATAATAATAATGAAATATACATTTCAAACAAATTGTTCAAAGTCAGAGAGAGAAACACTGTAAGTTGTGTCTTTAGAGGAACCAATAACAGAATAAATGCTAGAAAAGATCAGATGCCCCAATCAGTAATCAAACCCAACTATAGGTGCCTCAGTATTATTTCTAAGTAAGTATGATAATGAAATAATGTTTGTCAACTGCAGATTACAATTTTGGAATATGCTGTTGTCTAATGAGCTATACATATGTGTCCAAATACAGTGTATTGCATATAATTAACAGGGTACGTACACTCAATCATTGAATAAATTAATACCTGTGTTAACTCCATTTTGCTTGAAATTATCTACATGGCGATGGCCAAATGAGTCATCTCCCACCTTAAATTTAAAAAAATACATGAAAATTCAAGGATTAGTGCCTTTGTCAGTATTTTCTGGGCTTTCATTAAATTATCATCTAAAGCAGGCTGGCACTTCTGCCGAAAAGGGTACGGTGTTACATTATAAAAGTTTGCAACTGTTCAAAGCTTGGACTGAACGAGGTCCCTGTTCACAAAATTCATCAATGAGCATAGCAAAACACCCAGATGTGGTTTATTGTATGAGCTCTGATTACGGTGTGTGTTTAAGAGTCCAGTCAAAACTATTAAACAGCCAGGAGGCCCACTTTTGGGGGGTGGTCATGTAAAAGATAAGGGCTGATCATGGGTGGGGAGGGTACAGGTCTGAGAGACCTGGTAACCCAAGACATGGGAGGGGAGGGCACCTGATCAACCAGGTAACCCAAGACATGGGTAGTGAAGTTACCTGAAAGACCTGGTATCCCAAGTCATGGGTGGGGAGGGGTACCTGTACCCAATGCAATGGGTAGGAAGGGTACCTGAGACCTGGTATCCAAAGTCATAGGTGGGGAGGGGTACCTGTACCCCACGCTAAGGGTGGGGAGAGTACCTGGGAGACCTGGTAACCAAAGCCATGGGTGGGGAGGGGTACCTGTACCCCATGCCATGGGTGGGGAGGTTACCCGAGAAACCAGGTTTCTCAATCTATGTGTGGGGAGGGTATGTGGGAGACCAAGAGGGTTAGGTGATGGGTAGAAAGTGGTTGTCATGATCGGTATGTGGGATGTTTGTTCATTATAAATGGGGATTTTGCCAGTGACACTTATTGATGAAAATTGGTGAACCCCAAGCTAGGCCATGGATCTCTGGACTGGACTGGGGAAGGATGGGTGGGGGTGGAGATGTGAGGGGTCATGGGTTTGTCATCTTGGGAGGGTGCCTATGTGAAGATACTACCACCTTAACATGAAATTGCAGGTTCCTAGACTGTACCGACAGTAGTTTTGACCAGATCTCTAATTGCTTGGTGTTTAAAGTGGATATCCTGCTTTATAAGTAAAACCGGTCTTTTAGTTTATGTTGACACCTAGTTTTTAGGGAAAAAAAGACCCTTTTAAATTTCAAACTTTAGGGTATAAGTTGAAACCTAAAACTACTAAGATTGATAAAGACAATACAACACAATACATAATTGATTAAACTCTCCCCAGAGGGGCTTTTAAAAAGACCCAAATGCAAGCAAACTTGTGCTGTGACAAACACAAGAACAGCTCAAATAAAAGTTGAAAATAACTAATACGAAGTCATTGGCAGCAAAAATGTACTGGCTGCCTGGCTAGTTTAGCCCCGAGGTTATTCCAGGCAGTCAGCACCTACACACTGTAATTTCTTTCTTTTCTTTATGTAATCAGCAAAAATGGTGAATAAAAATAATGTTGTTGTTGTTGTTGTTGTTGGCTATTTCTTTTATTATATTTGGTGGCTCCTAAAGCAAACATTTTATTTAGGAAATGAATGCTTTTTAGCCAAGGAAGCCAATTAAAAAACTCCTTTTTCTCTTTATCATCAGTGTTACCAAAGTTCCAGAAACTGCTCTAGAGTAACTCAGTCATCCATTTCATCACCATCGACATCTATCTTCAGGTTGTCATCTGCTTGCTCCACCTCACCATCCTTCCACACAACACATGTCATATGTCATCTTCAGAACTTTACATCCAGTACATTTGAGATCCTGCACTCAAGCCTTGAACCCTTGAATTTTAGGGGAACGACCATTCTCGCCTTAAGATTTTTGCCAAAAATTGAGCACCAAGGCAAATGTCAAGGGGCACTAAGGCCATTCCAAACTTGTTTTCAAGGGCACAAGGCAAAACCCTAGATAATTTGTGTCATCTGAATGTGTTTGCATTGTGTATTTTAGAGGATACAAGATGGTGGTATTCTTACATTTGACAGTCACCTCAACTTTCAGGTCATTCAGGTAATATTAATAGAAAAATACCCCATGTTTTAACACCTATTTCTTGAAGGCGCAACAGCACTCAACAGAAAAGGGGCAGGCCATTTGTGGCCATAAATCATGCACATATTCAAGGGGTCACAGCAATGGCCTGAGGCATCCACAGCAAATACCATGTGGCCATCATAGATTTCAAGCCCTGCACAATTCTCAAACGAACTGGCAACCATTTTTAATTAGTAGAAATACATACTTTGCCACTTTTTTTCACCTGCTCACAAACAATTGGTAGTGCATGAAGCAGCTTTCATGCATCCAGTAAACGTTTTCTGCCCATCCATCACCTAGTATGTCCACTTCTCCCTTAAGTTATCTTTAAAAGGCTTGTTTTTAATTTGGAAACATCAAGTGCCTACACCACACTTGTCAAATCCCCTAGAATTACAAATTTCTCTGAAAACTGCACAAATTAAAGTTTGAACTGTAGAAGACATATTGGTCTTTTTCACCAATGAAAGATAAAAATGCCTGTTAATTCTCTTTCATTTTTAACACTCTCAGCACAGATGTCCCAGGAAACTATTCAGATAAAAAAAACTGGCCAATTAGAATTGAGCTGTTTTATCACTTACATAACTGACAGCATTGCACTTATAAATCTCACTTGATCTAGGAGGAACTTATCCTGTTACCCGGTAAAAACAAATCTCCATCAATTACTGAATTAAACCTTTATTTGCAAATTGTGTGAAGGCTTCAAGAGTGATTGCATTTGATCACAGCTTTGTGTAAATGTAAAGTGAGGATAATGTTTGGTCATACAACTGCTAAACCCTGCTGTGAAAATGACACACTGACAGTGAACAGTGACAAATACTATGATAGGTATAAACACAATGTGTATGTTCCTTTACTCCTGGCTTTAATGTGTCACTTTCCACAGCATTAATTATCTTGATTTAATTTGTTTACAGTGAAAGGAAATCAGTAAGTGCGATAAAAACACTCAATACTAATTTTCATGTTATATTAATTTTCAAGAAAAGTTGCACATAATTCAAAACTTGAAAATTGTTTCTTGTGTTTTTGCATCTTAAGTAAAGTGTTGACTTTAATACTTCCAAAAATATGCTACATCCCATTTCCTTACTTTTTTCTGAGCATTTCTTTTGTGAACGTATAAATTCACATGTGGTTCAGTCTACAGTATAACTGAACAGAGCATTCAGGCTTGTTTTCTATCTATTTTGTATATCATATCACTTACATATTTTAAAAATTCATTTTAATATTAAATTTAACATTTAATTTTTTTATCTTAAAGTCAGAACATTTTCTATCTTAATCAGAACTTTTTTTATTTTCAAGTCAGAAGATTTTTTTAATAAATCCAGTAACCTGTAACATAAATTCTTTTTATACGGGAAATGTTTTTATATATTTTGAACTAATGTGCTGGTTAGCACTAAGGCCTCTTAAAAAGTATCCTGGTCAGTTTATCATCAGCAAATACATGGATTTTTGCCAGTGCATTGACTTTATTTATTTCCAAATAACAATATATATGACAAAGAAGTTAAGAGATTTTTTCCCCATTGTGAAACAATTCTAGTACATGTAAGAGATGAAGAACATGCTTGTCAAAGATTAGAGTACATTAAAAATATACATGATTAATAGACATACAGATATTTAGAACTTTTAAAGGTATTTGCCAAGTGCAAAAACTTATTTTGCCTCAGGTCAGTATTTCTCTATTAAGCTTTTCTTGTGTTTTTGAAATGTCCAATGAATAATAATATGCAATTAATAATTTCTATAGTAAATGACATGCGTCTTATCATGTTTTAGCAAAAGTGAAATGGTTTTTGAGAAAGCTTATCTGCACAATATAATTGGGTATTAGCAATGAGCACACAAAGTTAAACTTCAATTATTTTTCTTTTTTTGACAGTTTTAAATAGAGTAAATATGTATTACTAATAAAGTACCCAGTTGTTACCAAAGGGGTACAAGTTAAATATTCTTTATTTCAAATACTTTTCTTACACCAAAAATGTTTCAAATGTAAATCTTGGTATGACAATGAAACTAATTTGAATTTATCTAAATCTTAACTCTCAATGTATAAAAACTATTTTTGATGAATTATTTCGTCTTGATAGTTTGAATTTTGATGAAATAATTGTCTTGTTTATTGTAATATTAGCTAATATAGTGTTAATTTTGAAAGAACAAATTTTTCTGTAACCATAACAACAATCTACCATGTTCAAATGTCAATAAAGATGTACAAAAGTGATTTATTTTATAATTACGTAAAATTCAGTTTACTCCAAAAACAGGAATTCTACATATTACAGAACTCTCCAAATTCTAATCTAATTTTTTCATTTCAATAGGGAATGACAAGAAAATTCACCATAAATTTTTAATGTCACTTTTTTGTAAAATTGTTCATAGATTGCACATTATCTTTAATCATGATTCACTTTTGTCAACGACCTGATATCAAATTGTTTTACTCCTTATAATCTCAGCTTTACAGCCCAGACTTCCTGTTGTTATGAAATTAATTGCTGAAAGCTAATCGGGTGCGATAATGCTTCAAGACGTCACTTAGGCTCTTAAAACACTGACAGGGTGTTAAATAATATACTTAAAAAACGTTTTCTGAATATAACTTAGGCAGGAACTTCTCATAAGAACACTAATTTTATCAAAAAGTGTTGAAAACAAAACTAGTAAGTATATTTACTGCCAAATAAGTCTATAAAGTTAACGTTAGTAAAAAGTGAACACGCAGTCACTGTATATTGATTTCCAATTAACTTCGTATTCTCGGCGGTTTTTTGAAATGGTGATTTCATTGTCTGAGAATATAATAACGACACCTGGAAAGTACTTGAGTAGCAAAATAAGGCGCGTAAAAGCTCTTACCTAAATACACAGTTGGCTTAATATAAATATTGTCGCAGAAAAATCCCTGAAAGCACAAAATCAATTAAAAAAGGCTTTCATCGCACATTCTCTCAAGGTAGATCGAAAAAGGCTTAATTTTCCTCGGTAAAATAACTCTTTAACTCCCACACTAATTCATACCAAAGTCTTAGTATTTTGCGGCATCTTAAGATGGCATAAAAACATTATGATTACATTCGGAAAACCGACCGGCATAAGAAACAGAAATTAATTGACTCCACAAAATGTAAGTCGTGTAAACATATCAAACGAAGACAATAAAATGTATGTACAAAAAATCACTAAAATAAGATTCTAACCGGAGCACAAAAATATCTTTTCCACATCAATAACCTTTTTGTCCTGACATATTGAAAACTGCTGCTAAAAACATAATTTATACAGAGAGTGAAACACTGATTTTAATTTAATGAAACTTACGCAAAGAAAACCGAATTCTCAAGGATCGTTGAGCATCAAAATGGCAGAAGAACCCTGCGGTGAGTTTTGTTGTGAATACCCAAAGAGACACGCGGCGTTGAAGAAAACTGTTACGATGTACGTAATCTGTTTTCCACACAAAGCACTTCAACTCGCAAAACACTGTTAAGAACATTTAATTCTCTACAACATTCGGTGTTTCGTTTGAGATAACTATGCGTGTACCCTAAAAAGGAAATTTCAATAGCGATTTTCCACCGCGGCTTTTCCACAAGCAAAAAATGTCTGAGCAGCTAACCAACGTCGCGTAATATATAACCATATGCTCAGTGTTATAAACCACAACCACAGTGTTGACTCAAAGCGTCGGATTTGCAAATCGATCATCTTTGTGTTTTGTAAGGTCCGTATCTCCGCAGTCGGCCGGCCGGCCCAAGGAGGGATATAATAAATTTTAGGGAGCGCGCTTAATTGCCTTTTGTTAACTTGTATTTGGAACTTAAATACAAAAATTTTCATAACAACAACTATTACCTTAGCCACCATTGCCGTCTTTGCTCCAAGTCTGGAAGCCATTACACACTGATTTGCGCCTTTACCTCCGAAACCCATAGAAAATTGTGTGCCATGTACGGTTTCTCCAGCCTTGGGGAGCCGCGGAACGTAGCTACAAAAGTTTGAGTAAAATCTTAAGTATCTCCATTTATAACATAATCTAGCACTTGAGATTTTTGTCACACTGACAGCTTGATCTCCACTCACCTCACAAGATCTGTCATGCAAGAGCCAACGACGACAACATCAAAATTCTCATTTTCCCCCGCCATCTTACAGTTACGGAGTAACAAAACCTCACAGCTGCCTGCGTGTGAAATTTCAGCCGGAATTCTCATTTTAAAACCGCTGGGCAGTTTGGCCTGAGGGCTCTTATTCTCTCCATCAAGATGGCTGCCATGTTTGGGTGAACTTCGGGTGAGGCTAAAAGGACTGAAAAAGGAGAAAAGTTTTAAATAAACGGATACAGAACCATTTGCAATGCCGTTGTTTGACGTAATTGGACTCGGAGGCGAAAAACATGCTGTCATAATCGACATTGGAGCCGCATATACGAAGTAAGAGTCAAGAGTGTCAGATCATTATTTTGTCTTGATTCTTGCAACATAGACGTGTTTTCAACAGATCTATCTATTCTCGTTTATCTTTTTATATTTACTCTTCTAAATTAAAAGTTCTTTGTTTTGTATTACAGAGTTCTAAAAATCAATGTTGCCTTTGACTTGCTCATTTTTTGTATACCAGGATTGAGAAGGAATTTAGTTTCTGTTTCAGCAGAATGGTCAAAATGAATGTCTGCTTCCTAAATTTCTAGTTTTGCTCAACTCTCAGCTACTGAAAATATCTTAAATTTATTAATGACAATAATTTTGTAAATATAATTGTATTAAAATAGTATAAAACATAATTTTAATAATAGTACAATTAATTAAATACAACATACGTTACTCACAATTTATTGTATGTATACAAAGCTGTTTGGTATTACATACATAAAAATTTGACAACAACAACAACAATATTAATTTGAGACTCTTGAGTGCTGCAGTGAGTCCCTTGTAAATTTGTGCAGATTCTTAATATGAATCATTCACCTGAACTGAGAAAAAACAACACTCAGTTTTTACATGTTAGAATATGATAATACATGCCTCTCGCAGTCATTAAAAGAAAATATTGAACCATAACATAATTTTATATAATCCACACTGACACAGTTCATGGTTAATTCTCAACACCAATGAATAGATGATAAAAAACACACTATTAAGGTTATTGTATACCTTCAGAGGTGTTTTGCGTCAAAATGATATTATGCATCTGTTTTAAACCATAGATACCTAAACCCATATATCAAATTAGAGCTTAAATAGATCTGGCTTTCAAACTATATTAAAAATTTTGAATTGAAAATGAATTTTTAGATTTTGTATGTTCTCTAAAAACAAGCGACAAAATCATCTTTCAAAAGTTACAAGTCTAAGCGATTATTGTAATTTAATGATTTAATTAATCTGCCAGTTTCCAGAACAAAATTGCTAAAAAAACATGTCTGTGTCATAATATTTGCTTGTAAAATTGAAGTTAAAATTTTTTTTGGCTAAAAGTTTAAGATGTGACTGATAAAAGGTGTTAAAAACATTTTCGACCGTGCAGTCATCTTCAGTAAATACTAGAAATTAGCATACGGTTGCTCATATGAAGTTCTAAGTGATTCCTGCGGGGAAGAGTTTTGCGGCGTAAGAATGTACTTTTTTGATTAACAATGGTTTCTCACATGCTATAAATAGGGGTTCAGGGCTCCACATAACAAGTAAATCACTCGCAAATGCGAGTAAAATTTTCCGCTGGCGAGTAACGGAGGCAAAGTACTTGCCTGTTGGCGAGTGTATAATAAATTTCTGATATTTTTATTTGTTGGTAAAAATATATGACTAGTTGCTCAATAAAGTTAGATTCATCACAGATTCTGTCAGTGTTTTACTCTCGATCGATTCCCGTGGATGGTGCGTGATTTCAAAGTGAATATTCTACAGTTTTTCATGTTTAGGTTTGCTTTTTAAGTTTTGTTGTGAGTAAAAAGTTGTCGAGGACTGGACATCATTTCACTGTTAAATTTTAGAAATATGGTAAATACATTTTTTCATGTTGAATTAAGAGTTAATAGTTGTGCAAAAAAGATGTTCCGACAATCTAATTATGGCTACTAAATTTCTATGACTGGCTAGTACATTTTTCCTCTCACTAGCCAAACAATACTAAAATTTTTAACCTGTGTGGAGCCCTGCTTACTCATTGAAACAAATATGAATAGTACTTTTTAGTATGTGCCCTCAATCGAATGCAAGGAGGCTATTATTTGTTCGTGGTTTGTTGATTACAAATATTATTATTTACTTGTAATTTTGCACAATAAATCGACAACTTTACTCATCTCCAAAACACTGCACGCCGTCAACAAAATCCAAACATACGTGGAAAGAGTGACTTCTTAAAACATCCAGTCGCAAGCCACTGTGGCTGCATGAGATCGAAGCATTTTATAATACATAGCCAGATGAAAACTGCTCATTATAGGTTGGCATTAAGTCTTAACCCCCAAGCAACAAGACGATTATTATGCAGTCACCTTTGTCAAATGCAATAATGGGTAAATGATTAATAGTACATATGCTTTTCAGGTTTAAGTCTGCACGTTCAAACTTTTTTAAGCTTAAACCATTTATGAATTTAAAGTCTCAATCAAATATGAGGGTAAAAAAGAAACATTGCAAAACTTCACACCAAAGCTTGGAATATATAATTGTTATATCTGGATTTGTTTTGTACCTTTTGAGTTCTGCAATGTTTTGTGTTTGTTTGCAGTGAATGTTAAGAATGTTGAGCTAGTATTTCTCATCTGTACCTGTAATAAAACTTCATTTCCAGTTAACAGTCATTGGACGGCCCAGAAGTAATGCAAAAGTGCGCATGAACATTGGCGAGTTCTATGGTTATTCTGTTTACCGACAAAATCAGGAGGAAAGATCAAGAGTTGGGTCAAATCCCGAGGCAGAGTGCACGCCATTAATGAGCAGTATCCACCTGAAGGAACATCTAACGTTGCTGCAAAGGCATGAGAAGGAGGTACAGTGTCACTACAGTATTGCTTGCTCGCAGTTGGAGGAGTTGCTACACTCCTCCAGCAACAATTCCTCTGGTAGCTTCTTTGGAAGCACTACCAGAAATGGTACTCGAGGTGAAGAAAGGAAAGTACAAAAGATTTACCAACAACAATGTATGAAGTTACAACTTCAACACAACTTTGCCCAGCGTGCCATCCGGCATATTATTACCCTTCTAAACTTACCACAGTACCTTGATGTTAGCCAGGACAAAGAAAGCAACTTACGTGGGGCTTCTCATGACTCCTTGCGTGTGGTTTCTCAGTGCTTGTTGGATACACTTCTTGCCATGATGATGACAAAGCCGCAGGATGGTTTGCTGCCAAAGGTGTCCAATAGTCCAGAGCCACAGATATGGAGCACATGCGTTTCACAATCAATTTGTAAGACACTGTTTAGGAATTTATGTGTTAATGGTACCCCTGAGTTGAGAGTCAGGACTGGGGCTTTTCTCCTTCAGACATGCAGTTCAAAACTCTGGTGGGGAGACTTTCTGGTCCAGATGCTGCAGGAATTTTTCAGTGTCTCTCAAGATATCGTGTTTCCCAAAGAAAGGCAAGTAAATTTTGCAGAAATATCCAAAAGAGGACATCAAAGCCCAGAGGTGGAGGGGGGAAGGGTACTTCGGGGTAAAAAGGATAGCGATGCACATCGGGAAATATAGAAGAATATCCTAAAAATACCAAGGCATGAAATTTTTCAAACCTAAAAAATCCTCATGGCATAGATTTTTAAAAAGGCAGGGAGAAACGGAACAAAAAATCATGCTCGTTTTGTTTCTGCATTCTAAAAAATACCATTTTTCTAAAGATAATAAATTTGATTTTTCTCAGAAAACTCCTAAAAAATACGAAATTGCAGATTTTGACCCCTAAAAAATACGAAAAAAAACTTCTATTATGCCCATATAGGGAGTATCCCCTTCCCAACCCGTGCATCAAACATTTTGTGATAATAAAGTATTTTGTGTTGAAAACCATATGGAAAGATTGAAGAATTGAGAAAGAACGTAATCCCACACAAAGTCATTCAAACCTTTAAATAGATAATTTTCTAAAGTTAATACTTGAATATTCTCCTATCTCTTACAAGATCCCAGTATATAAACTACAAAAAGCTAAGAATAAACGTTGAAACGTTCTGCTATTTGTTGTTTAGATGATCCAAAAATTTGATCTCGTTCTTTATACTAGCAATACTTGAATTAAAAAAATTAATAGGTTGTCCTTCTAAAAGTCGGGCAACCAGGCCAGTGACTTTGTTTACCCAGATGAATCGTTGGTTACCCATCAGAAAAACTCACTCATTTAACAAAAAAACTCCCAACTCCTTGTCTTTAATGTTTTTAGTCATACTAAATGTGTCTCTACTTTCTCTAGTAGACCTACTTGAATTGTAAGCTAAGCTATTTACTCTTAGTTATAGTTAAAATAAGGACATAAATTTACGAATAAAATCTTAAAATTAAAATCTTAAAGTTAGGTTTTTATAGAGAACAGACTTTCTACAACACAGCCTTTCTTGGTGAATATTATTTATTGCTCACTGAAGACAAATTATAAAACCGAAGTAAAAAGTTTGAGAATGCTCAACAATTTTACTTACCAGGCAAATTATTTATTTATTTATTTATTTATTTATTTCACATCATCGGATATTGACCAGTGGGCCAACAAATCTGGGCACAAATTCATGTGAAAAGATTGCAAAAAAAAAATTTATATCGCTTCTTATTCTGGAAATTAAAATTTCAGGAAATGGCAACGTATTACTGTAGCTTATCTGATTTTTTTTAATGTTACAATTTCAATGCCCTTGATTTTTGTTAATTTGGTCCTTGAAAGTCGTGGAAACGTCCTGAAATTTTCTTTGATTAAAAGCGTACGAACCCTGTCGTCATCTGAGTGATAAACTAAGTTTAAAGAGTTCTAAGCGGAGACGGGGGGGTTGGG
>JAOCPT020531221.1:0-11586 GCA_026546935.2 Palythoa grandiflora | reverse complement strand
CAACTCTCCCCATCATCATCATCGCCAACTATCCCGATCATCATCATCAACCAGCCCCATTATCATTATCAACCATCTCCATCATCATTATCAGGTATCCCCATCATCATCATCATCATCATCATCATCATCATCATCATCATCATCGCCAACTATCCCCATTATCAATATCAACTATCCCCATTATCAATATCAACTATTCCTGCATCATTATCAACTATCCCAATCATCGTTATCAATTTTCCCCAACAACTATCATGATCAACTAATCTTCATCAACTATCATCATCATCATCATCATCATTCTTACCAACTATTGACATTAAGTATCCCAATCAACTGTCATCCTCGGCAATCATTATCAACTTCCCAATCAACTATATCCCTCGGCTACAGAATTGTCAGCTATCCAGCTCAATCATTTATTCTTATCAACTATCATCATTAACTATCAGCTATCCTTATCGATAATCATCATCAACTTTAATCATTAGATATCGTCCCTTTTATCATAATTAAGTCAAGTGTCAATCACAAGCAAAAAACTGTAAATTTACAAAACATTTCGAGCACGTTTAACAAAACTGCAAAGAGTTTTATATTCTTACAGTGCCGAGGGAAACAACATCGCCAGAAAAGTTTACAATTGCTGTTATTATTATCATTATCATTATTACTATCATTATTATTATCTTATTATTTTCAACTGCTACATACACAATCGGTGATAGAAGAAAGTATTTATGTCTCATGCTACAAGTACATGTACGTTTTAACAAAGTATCTACCTCGACTGTTAACATTAAAATCTAGTGGTTTGAGCAACAGGAACTGCAGTGATTGAAGCAATAAATCTTTAGGTTATAAAATACGAAAAATGTATATTAAAGCATACCCGAATTTACAATCAATGTCCGGTTTTCAATCTAAACAATACTACACTGAAATAAAACAAATGAAAACAGTCGCGACAGCAATTCAGCGGATAACTAGAATTTAACTTCGTCTCCAATCTGAAAACTATCTGTAATACATACACAATGATTCTGTTCAGTGACAATGTAATAAAGCTATTCGCAGCGTCGAGAACAATTAGCTGAATTAATTATGAATTGGGGAAGGCAGTAATTAGAAATGTTCGAGAACGAAGTCACTTGCTTTTCACAGACGGCAATGTACAAGTAATTGCTTTCAACGGCGACAATCTCGTGGTGAAACACTTGAAACACGGCACGATCAATCAACGAAGCTAAACCATAATTTCTTTCCTGTAAACATTGGTTGTCAGTAAAGAATTGTGACAGCTACACTTGAGTGGGTTTCCTGAAACGGATATACAGGGAAAACACCAACAGTTTAAAGGTTTCCTACGAGGGTCTGACGTTTACGAGCTGTGGCGAATATTATGCATCATTATCGTACAGATTTCACAAAGAAAAGAAACGTCATGTAGCGTGTATTCCCGCGTCTTTCATTAAAGAAATATATACTATTCTAAATTTTATTTTTGTTTGAGATTTGTTTTGGCCAACGGAATACAACTAAGAATGGCCGCAAGCCGAGAGACGGACAACACGTCAATGGTTTTTTAAAAATACTTTCTCATTTGTGTTGTTCCCCACAATAATCTCGTCTCTGACGCAGAAAGGCAAATTAAGGGTCTGTATTTTTAGAGGGAGTTTACAGATCAATATAAAACCTTTCTTGTTATTATCATTCATCAAGCGATTATCTACTCCCGAAATGTGAAGCCAAATTCTTGACGAAAATAAAAAAAATATTACTGACTAGAGAATATCTCAAAATGGGCCAAAACAAGTTGATAAACTATTACAGGTCACGGCCGTGGTGAAATTAAGGGCTTCGTTTACTTCAGAATTCAGGGAAACGGCGTGATTGCCCATTATTGAATGAATATGTGATTTTCTCATTTCCGTAGGAACTGTTGCCTCGTAGAAACACGAAGTTTAAAGCGCCAAAATCTTATTGGTTTTCATAAATTTTGCTTTCACACTTTCTTCTGAAGATCTGATAAGAATCATGAATATTACATCTTGATGGTAATGAGAGAAATAATATGTCGCACAGGGGGTTGGGGGATAAGGTAGAGTTGTGAAAAATATTGCGAGATTTTGGCGTTTTTTTTTTCAGTGAAACTATGGTAATTGAAAGGCTTTCACAACTATACTAGGCCTTAACAATGACATCAAAACAGCCATTATTTACTCTTGTTTAAATATAAACATAAATTTGACATCGCTCCCACACTAAATCTATACGGCCTGATTATTTTAGCGTAAGTCTTTTGCGGGAATTGATCTTTGGCAAGTTTTACTTATAGCACGTAAGGACAGATATAATCTTTGATCTCAACAATTTACTTACAACATTTATTCTCAGACATCGAATAGACCACCACAAAAATTAACTGTTTGTCCTTTTTTAATATTTTATTTCTTTAGATCGAATTATTTCCAACAGCGCAGAGAGTTGCGAGGATTTCATGACATCGCACAATTCCCAAGAGATCAATATAAACGTGTCCGTATATTTTTATCCCCAAAGTGAAATCATAAACCGTTGATTGAACTTGGCATCTTGAGAGTTTGTTATTCCGAAATGAAAGAAATTTATCAAGCGTTGAATTTCTTCAATAACAAACTACCGACATTTCCCGAACTTGGTATAAAAAATAAATGAAGTGTGTGCCTTGAAATCGTAGACAACTCGCTGGACAAGCCACATATGTACATAATATTTACATCTTTCTTAACAGGCAAAAATTTCTAGCGAATAAACGAACGGGCATCGAAGAAAGTTCATAATGAAGTATTATTTAGACTGCTTCACAATATCTAAAGAAATTCTACAATTCCCCCCAACACCAACTATTCTGTGACCCGTACCTGTTCGCGAGCTTCATATAGCTGTTCAGCTTGGCTGATCACAGAGTTTTCGTCCAAAGATTTACCTGACTCTGTCTGCGATGGTTTCACAACTTTGGTAAGCACTGAACCTGTCTAAAATCAATATAAAAAAACAATTCCTGGACACATAAATAAATAAATTCAATTTTTATGAATTAATGCCAGAAGCGCGGTGAAAATAAAATCTCAGTAAAATTCTCAGTCGCAACACACACCGGTGACTCATTTTGAGACACTTTCACCGATAGAATGCACTTACACCATTTCCGCTCTAAAATAATAAATTTGTACCTGGTTTGTTTTCAAGTCCACGGCGGCCCACGAGAGTGAAATAATTTCTTCCTCCTCTGCTTCGCTGTCTAAGCTTTCAACTCGAGCAACCGTACAATGAAAACACACGAGCTTGTCGAATGAACCCATGTTTCGACAGTACCGGAATGGATCAAGGATATGTTGTTCTGAGCGAGCAACACCGAGTCAACCGTGTATTGAAGATCATGTGAGAAACCGGCAACTCCGCTCCTCTGATTGGCTGGCACCCAGTGTGGGGGTTGTCTCTTTTGCCACGTGGATTAAGAAATAATTATTACATTCGAATCGGTTCCGTTCACAACAACTGCACGAGCGACTGAAAATTTGCAGGCCGGGCAACCGAAATTGTTGCTGTGCAATTCGCGATCACTATCCAAACTCGCTGAGGCGATCGAAAAGAGATGAGTAAATCGACGAAGCAATATTCATTTCAGGCTGCGATAAAATTTGTTGTGATGATGTGAGAAGGGCTGACAAATTTGTGCCCAGAATGTTGAATAAGATCATAACAAAGCCGGCCTGGCAACATTCCCGGCAGATGATGAATTTTACACTTGGTGTTTGGCGTAATGGGTTTGGTCTTTATGTTTTCAAGCCAGTTGGACCGCAAAGTAAATGGTAATTCAGTTGGCGCTACACCTGTGTGAGGGATAAAAAGTTTAAACTGAAGACGACTGGCGTTTGTCGCTGTCAGCGATGTCACCCAACCGACATTCTTACAAACTATTCATGTCGCAATCATAGTTCAATTTGTGATCTTTCTTTGTGATATGCTGTAATTCTAACGAAATAATGAAATTATAACGAAGAATTCATCCGTTTTATGACAAGTCGAGTGTTTGTGTGTCATTTACTAACCCGAATTATTTTAAAAGCAACAAAGTGAATACTTTTTCCCCGGGATTTAAGCCGGCACCTGCTACTCGGATAGTAAGTCAACTTTTCAATATAAGTTTGGGAAATAAAGAAAACGATTTGTTCGTAAGAATAAACTGATTATGAAGGATACCAAGTCGACCAAAGCTGAAATTGCAGGGTGGTTTACTGGTAATTGTCTCAAAAATATTTCGTTTAACCATTCGACGTAATTGATAACGAGTAAATAACTTAAAACAGCTTCTCATATGAAAGCGAACAAGAAGATATACGGTAAAGAAGTCGATTAGTAACCACGTGTAAAATGCTGCTATGTATTTGACTTCAAAAGTTGAATTCATTTTCGCATTATGCTAATAAATATCGTTTGGAAGCTCTTTAATCCGTGGTCTGTCGCAACTTGGGAGAAAAAGTAAGATGGAACTCCATGTTGGAGTTCCGAAAAGTTTTGAAAGAATTTAAGGATTTATTCAACGACATGACATTACGGAAAAAAAACTGCGCGCACCAGAAAAGCTATAGAGTCTATTGTTCGGAAATAAAACTTTTGTCTGTTCCACTTCTATATAATACTTGGGATAATTATTTTTCGTGAACCACTCGCGTTCCAAGCAATAAATTATACGCACGCATGGGCAGCGAAAATAAAACCATTTTAAAATGTACCTCTCGGGCAATGTTTTCAACCATTGTAAATGAGACAGAAAGAATTTGTGAGTTAAAATTACGACTGATACTCAATAAACCACAAAAACAAACAAAATGTTTCCCGTATAATTCTGTAACTTTATCTTGTAACTGTTAGAGAAAATATGAAGCGAGTACTTCCTACTGTAAGATCCCGCCCTGTGGTTATAGGTTGTGCGTATCTCTTAGCGGGGGAGCGAGAATTATACTGAACTTAATAACATTCCAAATTCTGGTTAACTCGATTGTAAACCATCTTTGAATTTCCCAATGAAGCACTCTATCTATACAGTTTTAGTCAAACGCGCACACTGTTTGCCGTCCGAGCCCCGCTGCTTAGAAATGCATGAACAGCAAAACACGTCCTTACAAGAACAGCAGCGTCCGTTTGCGCGTCAAGAGCTCAAACACAGCAGAACTGACCAGACACAGTTCATAGTTCGAATATTATCTGTTGTTTTTAAAGGTCTTACCGCCCAGTCTTAAATTTCTTGCTCCTTAAGAGCAAGCTTAGAAAAACGCAGTATTAAAAAAAATAAAGAAAAAAATTTAGATATGAATGAAACTCAGTCATTTTTTCATGTCCTGCCATTAATATTCTATGGTGTTTGTTTACTTGGAACTAAAAGTAGAATCCAACAATTAATACATATCTTTAAGAAATCGTGTACCCAACGATTTCATAAAGCGAATTACAGTTGTATTGGATGAAGAACCAAGACTTGAAGTTGAAATGAAGACTCCTTCATTTGTAACACCGGGTCTATTACAAGGCAACCGATGGGAAACGAGTTACTGAAGCAACGTAATATGATTTTTGTGGATTTTAATTTCGCTTTCCTTTACGAAAAGTATTTAAGTAATGACTACGGCAAGTAATATGCACTTTATTGACAAAATTCTGCGTGGGAAGTTAAAATGATTTAGTATCGGGTAAAGAAAAGTGCGACTACTCAGGAGAGCCAATACTGTAGTAATATTTCGGTGATCTCATCTCGGCTCTGTTTAGATCCCCGAAAATTACCATTTGACCACACCAAACGAGAAACGTTTCACGAGAGATCTAAAAAATACTTTTACAACAGTAACGTTTCCTTGGTAAAGATTTAAATAAATTCGTCAATTCAAGCTAAACAAACAAGTATTGTTAATCAACGCTTGACAGAGGAGAACGAATAAATTTTGAAAAACTATAGTCTCTGGGAAACGCCAAATCTCAATAATCTGTTCTTTGAGATCTTACAGTAAATTAAGTATGGACTAAAGCTTTAACTACCGTTTAAAAGATTTCGTGTAGAAAATAAGATGTTTCGGAAAATTTCAGAGAACGATAAAAGTTTCCTTTGTCATGACTTGAAAGGTTCTTTCGACAGAAGAGTATTATTTTGAATAAAAAAAAGTTTCAATCAAGTGCTTTGTATTCATAAAAAAAGCATAATAAATCTTGGGAAATTCATAGCAGAAGTTGTCCAGAATACAGCCTTGATGCGTTCAATTTATTCGTACAAAGATTGGTCATCAAAACAATTAGGATACAATTAGGGAAATACAAACATGTTTTTTGGAAAGGTAAGCGATCGAACAATACGAGGCGAATGAAAAGTCAGACAAAATCATCTCAAAAGTAATCACCATATACAGCGAATCCCGACACCAAACCGACACCTATTGTTCGGGAATTTCAATTCAAACCAACACGAGACCTGCTGATAAGAACGAAATAAAATAATTGGGAAATCCTCAAAATGCAGTTATTGTCATAAAGAGAAATCTGTCAAAGTCGAAAACAATGAACGCCCACACCGAGCGCTGACAGAAATCGTGGCACTTATTTATTCGAACTGTCACGAACGGTTTGAAAATCCTTCATCTCCGTGCAAACTTCAACAAGTGTTTGGCAAAGTTGGCAAAGCATTATTAAAAGTCGCGAAATTTGTCGCCTTGTAACCTATAGGGAATTTGAACCATTTAGTAAAAAATATTTGACTTTGAAAGTACACGAATTCTTTAAAAAAGTGCAGAGACCCAAAGATTATACTGTTATAGTGATATAAGGGCAACTGTAATTATTCTTTTGAAATAGACACCATAACATCGCAAAAACGCAGTCGATTTACCGCGAATCTAATTAAAATTTTTTAGAGGAGACACTCCTTTGAGAAGTAAAACTAGTTCACACTAAATTAAAATAGATTGTCTTAGTAAAATAGTTACTTTTGATTGAGGCAATAAAATAAAATGTTACAGCGATATCGCTTTCAGTTTAAACTTTGACAAGAAAATGTAGATAGCTTTACAATGTGAAAACAATGTTTTTCAGTTAGAAAAATGTTTATGTCTAAATTTTTAATTTTAAGGCGTTTCCATGTAAAAATATCCGTTAGCAATGTCTGTCCCAGCCTTCATTGCCCTAACCCTGCCTCTCCCAATGCCAAAGAAGAATAAGTAACGCCTAGATTATATAACAATAGCTGACCTCAAACCTAGACATCTATCTCCGGTGGGAATCACGAGCTATTCTCAACAAACAACTCAGGCACTTGCAAACAAAGCCACAGCTATATTTTCCAGGCAGAACTGAAGCAAGACAAAACGACACCACTCACGAACGAGTCACTCATCAATTGGTACTACGTGCTTTCACAAGCAAAGCGACCACAGCATTTTCCAGGCACAAGCCACTCATATGCTTCTTCGTCTTTTTTTTATATAAAAAAATACGTAAACGCTCTGGCTGAGATTTGGTCGAAAATTTAAATCAAGTTAAGAGCAAGTTCAGTCTCAAATCAATAATTTTGTATTTGATTGAAGTATTTAACTGAATGAAAGTTCACGTATCTGTAAAGTTGTAAACTAAGACCATGCATTGATTGTATTCCACCTAATTTAAAAAAAACCCAGAATTTTTGTTTTTAAACAATACATCAACTTCAATTAAAGGGAAACTTGCGGTTATCACAAGATTTTAATTTGGAAATAAGAACAACTTGAGGTTGAGTGTGCTAAAAAGTTAAAACCAAAATTTACTGGTCTTTCCAAAAAGTGTGCAAATAGTTTCCAGACATCTGCACGACCTGGTACTTCACGTTCAAGCACGTAATAGACTGCCCCATGGGTTGAGTGTTGCACTGGAGTGTATTATATTATGACTGTACGAACAAAGCCGGCATGAATCTTGATCTCAAATACTATTAGTAATAAGGAAATTGGATAAAAACCTTAATAAGAAATCTTGGGAAACAAATAGAATGTCGACAGTAATTTTGGCATTGCTCAAGAGCTCTTGCGAAACAACTTCCAGCACGCTCCTTTTGTGTTCCTGTTAACTACAAGTCTAACTAAACACGAATCAATATTTTCTAGACAAAGGATAAAACTGAGTGATGATAGTTCACCCATTGTTGTCTATACCAAATGATTTCGTAAAAGTTACCATTAAAAGCACTCACTAGACACAACACCAGTCTCGCTGAAAAAAAGCTGGTTTACTTATATAATCCAATAACTTATCTACCAGAATAACGGATTAATCCAGGTTTAATGAAAGACAAGGTGGCGGGCTAAGGAGAGAGAAGTTATAGATTGGCACGCTTCTGTCTACTCAATTTCAGTGCAACAGACAAAATTGTTTCTGTTACCCCGGAACAAACGCTATTATTACACATAGATATACTAAACTGAAATAATATTTTTTATGGGACTAAAAGTATGTTATTCATATTTGCAGTTCTATCGACAGTGTTGGGAAATAAAAGCAATAAAGTTGTAACAAACTTGAAAAAGAAACAATCTGCACTTTATTTTACAGGGTTCGTACTTTTTTTGAACTTTTGAAATTCCATCACTTTTGTTCATGAAAAATCACCATAGTTTTCAAACTAAACATGTTTCGGCAAATCCTTTGCCATCATCATCATCATGACCTTTCACAATATTTCATCACGTTGCGATGTTCAGTTCTTTGCCAAAATACATAAAAAAACCCTCAACTGACTCCTTCCCTCGCTCGTTTTCCAAGGTGAAGGAAGAGGACGGCTGTTACGTAGAGATATTAGCGCAAATGAACGAGGTTTTTTTTATTCTTTATGACTGATTTTTTTACAATCCTATCTAAATTGTGCCAATTTTCCATGACCATAATTGAAATTCCGTGACTTTTTTGGCCTGGAAAATGAATTCTAAAATTCCAGGAAATTCCAGGTTTTTCATGGCACGCGTGAACCCTGATTAAATCCGGCGGTAACCAGATTCATAACAAACAAGTAACTTTAACAACGAAGGTCAGCACCCAAAAGTATCGTACAACACAATCAAGAGAAACATCAGTGTAAATCACTGACACAATCATGAAACAACTGTACATATAACTAATGATTAGAATTGCTTTATTCTTTATTAATTCATTTATCAGTTTATTCACTCATTAACTTATTAATCATTCGTTCATACACAAATCCATCATCCATTCTTTATCCAATTCCATTCCATTCCATTCCATTCCATTCTTTATCCAATTCAATTCCATTCCATTCAATTCAATTATTTCTTCTATTTGCTTATTTCTGTTTTCATTCATTCATTCATTCATTCATTCATTAGTTCATTCATTCATTTACTCATTCATTCATTCATTAATTCATTCATACATTCTCTCATTCATTCATTCACTCACTCACTCACTCATTAAATTAGTTAATTCACTCACTCATTCATTCACTCACACACTCATTCATTAATTCATTCATTCACCACTCATTCATTCATTCACTCACTCATTAATTAATTAATTCATTCATTCACTCACTCACTCGCTCATTCACTCACTCATTCATTTCTTCTTTTAGTCTCTCTCTCTTTCTTTCTGCCAATTTTTTGACTGATGTTAACTTCTGAAGAAAATTATTTGATTTTATAAGAGAATTACTGATTGAATCACTCTGCTAACATTACTAAAAATCATAAGCCGACATTACTAAAAATTTGATCCAAAACATTGCAGATTTTACTCATAAAAAGTCCACAGTAACTTCCGACAGCTTCTGTGAAAACATATTTAAAACTATTTTCCCTCAATAAACAGCAACGACATCCATCAGAAAAACTAAGTAAGATTTGCTACGCAAAACGAGTTTTAAAGTAAGTAATGACAACTTTTGTGAAAACAAATTAAAACTGTTTTTAGCCGATATGCGAAATCGTGGGTGGTACAAGAAACAAACTTAGCCGTACAAGCAAAATATGTCAGTGTTTTATCAGTTTTGCCCACTTTGAAAGGACTATAGCGGAAGTTAGCGATATTTCTACATCTTAATTTACGAAACTCAAAACTCAGTCGGACCTCCCACGCCTAAATTCAAAACCTTCACACATTTTGTGGTAAGCAGTGTTCAATTATCTAAACAGAAAGTGTTTCAAGCTGTGACAACAATTTTCAAATTGACCTAATATCTCACAGGACTTTAGCGAACCACGAAATGCAAACTTAGAACATTCGAATTATTTTAAAAAATCAGACTCTAGTTTCTTGTAACACTAAGTTATAATTTTCGCTAGGTTGTTACTCTTTTACACTTGTCAGATAAAAACAAAAATGGAATTTGCACTTCCTGTAAATATAGCATATATATAAGGCAAAATGAAGAAGATATGAGTTTAGTTTTGATAGTTATATCTTTCCTTCATTTCCCAAATTATGGCAAGTCTTTTCAGTACTGAAAATTTAACACGTCACTTACTGTACAGTTCAAACACAAATGCCGGTAAAAAATCGAGCTAAAACGAAAGCCACTTTAGGCATTAAAGAGCTGAATGATTTGTGGCTAAAAAGAGAAGAGAACTGAGGCCAGGCTTAAAGACCTTCTATCACTTCCCATGGTACATTGCATATTCTGTATGATTACAGTGTAGTAGGCTACCCCGTATATCGAATGGCAACAACGAAATCAAAGGATTTTACTAAATGATTCCAACGTTCTTCAACATTTTAGTTTCAAACACAACAGTACAGATACAATGCGCGGCAAACGGTTTGTAACACTTAGAACTACTGCGTGTTTATAAAAATTGTGAAAAACAGAAAATATCGACCTTTTGTTCAAAATTCTCGCAAACTGTTTTTTTAAATATTTAAATACGAAAAAAATAATATGTGTATCATGCATATTTGAAGACCACGCAACGGTGCAATATTTTATAGACAACTACAGCATAGGCCAAAAATAACCCATCAATCAGTTAGCTGGAGATGGAATTGTACCGCGATTACAATCGTATTTCATGAACTTGCTTGCAGTAGATGAAAAGAATTAGGACAACAGTCTACAAGTAAATGATAAATTTTCAACTAGATCTGTTTTTTTTTTTGTGTAAACACCAAAATCCCCTCAAGCACACGAGTGTTAAAGTAAGGACCCATTCGAATTCAGCAAATAACCTGGAATATAACTTCTGTATAGAAAGGGAAACCGGAAAATCATACGACGAGTTCATAATTCACAACAAGATAGGAAAACAAATCTCCTTCACAACATGTACGACGAACTTACACGGCCCCCAAAAAGCTATAGCTGCTGTTTGATTTGTACAGGGGTTGTGATCACTAAAGATAAACAGAAATATCTGGATTTTAAGGCTTATAATTTGCCTGGGGTGCAGCGCATAACAACAAGGGGAATATATGTAACTAGTTACATGTGTTTAGTGGTGATAATAGCGCCACTCAACAGGAAGGGGGGAGGGGTGGGGGGAGTTAGCTAGTGTCTTTGAACAGCCCGTTAAAAAAATG
>JAOCPT020531194.1:0-11588 GCA_026546935.2 Palythoa grandiflora | reverse complement strand
ATACACTTTTGTTACCCTTTTTTCTCAGAACCAGCTCCTTACATTTAGCTGTATTGCAGCTCATACTATTATTCTCAGTCCATTCAAAAAACTGATCCAGGGCTAAATTCGAGTTATCTGGTAGGTCTCTTGGGACCTCTACTAATATTGTAGTGTCGTCCGCATATTTAATTAAGGTAATTTCCGGGTGCACAATATCTAAGTCGTTCAGAAATAGATTAAATAAATAAGGACCACTTACACTTCCTTGTGTAGTGCCTTTGTTGACCGGTTTCCAGTCGCATATTATATTATTATAGGCCACCCGTTGTTTCCTGTCAGCTAAAAAGCTAATATACCAATTAATTATGTGAGGATTGAGCGGACAGACTTTAAGCTTTTCTACCAAAAGATCATGTCTCACATTGTCAAAAGCCTTAGAGAAATCCATAGTGAATACCCTAACGGCTACATTTTCCCTTTTATCTAGGGCTTTTAGACTAACGTGTTGCATTTTAAGTAATGCATTTACGCAGCTACCTCCTTCCCGGTAGGCAAACTGAGAATCGCTTAAAAATTCCTCAATATATTTCTTATTAAAGCTTACATAAACAGTTCTTTCAAACGATCTAGCAATTACAGGTGTTACATTGACACCTCTAAAGTCCGCCTTTACTTCCGGGATGTCGACTTTGGGAATAGGGCTGATATCTGCCTCTTTCCATCGCTTGGGCCACACCTGCTGGCTGAGGGATGAGTTCCAGAGAACTTCAATGACAGGAGTAAAAATCGCTGCATAATCCCGCCAAACCCAGTAGGGAATGCCGTCAGGGCCTGTGGCCGTGCGCTTGATCTTGGAGAGAGCCTGGAAAACCTGCCACGTGGAAATTTGTGGAATGGGGGCATCACCCGTATCAGCTGGGATCGGTGTGACGTAATTCTGATCAAAACAAAGTTCTCCGAAGTAATCATTCAGTCCCCTTACAAACTCTTGATCTAGAGTAGAGCTGTGGCTGTTTTCCTTCCTGCTGCTAAGAAAGTCTACTTTTCTCCACCAAGCACGTGATCCAAGGGGGCCTGAGGCCAGAGCGCGGCGATTCTCTTGGATAAGTTTGTCAGCCTTTGATGACAATTCTGCCCAGTCCCTTCCTCCATTTCTTTGCGACCTCGCCTTTTTCTTCAATATAAATTTTAGAAGAGGGGTCATCCAGGGAGGGTCTCTGGAGGACATGCACACCGTTTTGGCAGGAAAACACTCGTCCATAAATTTCGTGATGGTAGAATGGACGGATTCCACTGCTGCTTCCAAGTTATTATTGTTAGTTAAAGGATGCCAATCAAACTCTAAAAGTTTGCGATGGAATGCAATTTTACGATGCTCCCGATAATCGCGCATTGTGCGTTTTATCCTCAGGGGTTTTAGCTTGACGCCTGCTGGAAGTATGAATCCCTTATGATCTGTTTTCATTTGAGCAACAATAGGATAACACTTGGAGAAAAGAGTTTCATTGTTCGTAAGGCAGTTGTCCAAGATCGCGTCACCTCTCGTAGGGAAATCAACAAGAACTTTAAGACCACTATAAATGTGCTTGCTATAAATGTAACAGTAAAATAACAACAACTTGAACATTTTGAAAGTCTTTGAAAGGCCGAAATTGTTAATTCTATACCATCAGATAATTCTGCATAAAATGAAACACATGTATAATTTTTATTCAACAATTTCTTTCATTGATAAAATAATCTAATAAAATAATTTAAAAAATATTTGTTTTCCAATTAAAAAATTAATACTGTTCAATTATCGTTTTTCTATGCTTGGTGTACCATGAAACAGTAAATTCTTTTCATAGGATCGAGCTTTGGTGGCCTTACAATGAGCACACATATATTTTTGCTTGAAAAAAAAATTCCTTATTGAAACTTTAACCATATATTATGCTTCACTTATAGTACATGAAACAATATTTGTTGACATTTAGCATGAATTATAAAATAATTTCATACTAATAGGTAGATGCTACAGTAGAGTACATTCAGTAAAACTATGAAACTTTACAAATAGTATTTCGTACTATTTTGTGGCAATTCTATTGTCTTGTATTGTTCAGCAAATACTATTTTGCATAATTTAGCAATTAGAATGGTTTTACTGAATGTACTCTATAATAGATTGCTCGCACTAAATCCGTTACAACATAAATAGTACAAAGGTGATAAATCATATAAATTCCTTTGAATTCTATTGTGTAATCAATACTGTTTAGTAGTAACTAGTACTATTTGTTTCACACATTTATTGCAAGCACTCTGGACAACAAGGAGATCTGAATGTTATACAAATTGCCAGGAAAATGATAATTGGTCATTGTAGCTCTACTAAACATAGAGTAGTATTACCCAATCCCAATCCCTACTGACACAAATAATAGTAATCTATTTAACACTGTGGATTATTTTCTTCAATAACATCAACATTTCGAGATGTAAGTTTATCATCTTGTAGTTGATAGCCTCTCTGGTATTCCTCAAGGGATATATTGTGGCTTGTCAAATTAGGGCGCATTTTTTTATTCACAATTCTAGAATGAGGATGGCCAGAACGGAATGCATTCGGAGCATTCTGTTCATTCTGCTCCTGGGAGCAGACTAGCTCGTTTTGCAATTCATTTCTCAGATCATGAATGTGCAAATCACTCCAAAAATACATTTTTGAAATACAAAATTTATGTAATTGGCCATTTAAAATTTATTTTGGAATTCAGTCAACATGGTACACAATATTTCATGTTTTTTTATTGATAGCTACTTTGCAAAAAGGTTTTCATCACCAAAAATCTATACCATGACCAAAAGTAATTCTGAGTACAAAAAAACTGAAGTAAAAATTGTTTAGAAAGTATGTTGTTGCTTGCACCACAACATCAACTAAAATAATAATGTAGATGACAACCCTTTTCAAAACAGCTGTATTTAGTTAAGAAATAAATGAGCCTTTTTCAGTTTGGGGTCACGTGACCTCAACTACCTTATATCAATGAGCTATGACAAAATGACATCCAAAACTGGAAAGAGCAGGTTGACATTAGTAAAATTGCAAAGTTTCAGCTATTGACTTCAAGTATGTAAAAAATGGCAAGCGACAGAAAATAGGATATTTTGTAAGGATTTGTATGACTGGAGAGCAGGCCTTGCTCTCCAGTATCATTTTCACATACGCTTCCTTAGATTTTATATTCGCTGTCATTTTTGAAGTAATTAACGTTGAGACTTGAAACTTCACCTTCTAACTAATGTTAATCTGCTCTTTCCATTTCTGAACATCATTTTGTCATAGCGAATTAATTTAAGGTAGGTTTGGTCACGTGAACCCCAACTGCAAAAGGTCTATTATGTGCTCCATGCCTTCAAAGGTTGGTGAAAACCAAGGCAAACATTTGGGAGAATTCAAGAGGAGATCAGTTAAAACCAGAGATGCAGCTGATGACTTTCACTTGTTTCAATAATTCTAATAAACTTTGCCGAGGTTTTCACCTGGCTATGAAGGAACAGTGAACATGTTTCCTTTTATGAAATTTTTATTTTCCAGTTAAGGTTACCATATACCTTCAGGGGTGTTTTGTGCCAAAACAATACAGTGCATTTGTCTTAAACTATGATAGATACTAAAACCCATATATCAGTCATAGCTTGTAGAGCTGACTTTTGAATTATATTAAAAATTTTGAAAATGAATGTTAAATATTTTTTTAAGTTCTCTAAAAAACGAGTGACAAAATCGCCTTTCGAGAGTTCCAACTCAAAGGGAATTTGTTCATTTCCCCTAAAATTTGCAAACTAACTTTTCAATATATAAAGAACAAAAATCTGTCTGCATTTCTTGTTTTTCAAAAAACTTTTTGTTTTAGAGCAATTTTTGTACGGTATCTAGACTTTTTTAAAACCCTTATTGGAAAAAACAGCATTACTTTACTCTGCAATTGAATATGAAAAAAAGTGACATGTACTTTTGGTCTGGAAACTAGTGGATTAACTAAATCATCAAATATCAGTAATCGCTTGCACTTTTGACTTTTGAAAGCAGCTATTTTGTCGCTCATATTCAGAGACCATGTCTGTTATGTTATAAATCACATGTACATGTTATAAATGTATGTATGTAAAACACATGTATGCAATATAAGTTTGAAACATACCTTCTGATTCTTCAACATCATCTTCCTTCTCACCATCCTCATCTCCATCTAACAGGTCTAGAAGCCCCCTCACTTCTTCTACTGAGCATTTTCTCGCATATTTCAAAATGGCATCAGCCTTCTTAACCATATTTAATCTTATCTCTTCTCTTTTATTCATCAGTCGTTCAAATTCATTCAGCATCTGCAATTCAGAATTATTATAAATTTAACAATTATTACAATGTCAAAAGATTTGACAAATCAGGGTCAAATTATTGTAAGTTTTCCATATATGAGGAGCTTTATTAACAAGTGAGAAAACAATTCTTTGTTTTAACAGAAAATTAACGACATATCAGGAAATGAACATTCATACAAAATATATACAAAAATACCATCTGAATTGAACTAAAACTTTATTTAAAACCCTCATCAAGAAGCTCATGCCAACTTTTAGTGCAACCATGTGCAGTTACAATTACATTCAAACAAAACAGAAACTGGTTGTTAATCAAATATTCTGGACTTGCGAAATTGGCCTCATATTTTAAGATAAAGTCTATTTTTTCTTGATTCAAGAATCTAAACTATAATTCTTACTTCACCTCTATCAAATATGAATGGATATTCCTTTTTTATCTCTGACAGGGGCCTCGTGGCTTCAGTCAGATAGATTCTGCGATTGGGGAAAGTTGCAGCCATTTTTTGTTCCACTGTGGCAAGGTTCCTATTCCCAATTCTTTTTTTGAATTCAATCTTTAGCCAATCGTTGTGGGCTTTCTGGCTTTGTTCATTCTCCCCACTGAGGATGGGTGGTTTATTGCCCCTCTTTTCAACAACTTTGCGTCCCTTTTTCCTTTGCCCTGTTCCTTTGCTACCCTTTTTCCATTGCTGGCAAGGGACATTTTACATTCATAGCTGCATTTATTTGATAGGTAATTGTACCATCCATCCTGAGTGGAACAATGCAAATCTTTAATTACAACCCATACATTGGATAGTCTGAATATAATGATCACAAACAAACAATGATGTTAGAGAATCACTGTTATTAACTGTAAAAAATAATGCAGCACCATACACACCCACCCCAAGCTAATAGCTTTTTTGTGTTCATGGTCATGTCTGAAAAAATGAAAGGACTTTAAAGAAATTGATGCGAGTGTTCATTTAGATGTTAATTACAATTTCTATGTTGACAACCTACATTAAATTGAGCCCTGGAAAGATATAAAGTTTTAACCATGGGTTACGGCCATTTGGCTTTTGAATAACTGAGACTTAGACCTGAGTATGAGCACAAGCAAGCAAAGTGTTTGTCAAGATTAAATTTCTAGCAAGAGTCATCCTCTTGACAATGAGTTTGCAAAATGCACACGTGCTTATATGTTTTGTACTCACATTAAGATCCAAAGGTCTCTAATGAGCCCTCTCCAACATACTGAATATTTGACGAAAGCTTCCAAAAATGATAGATTATAACCGAATATATTAAGAAAAAAAGTTTATTTTCTTACATAACCAGTCCCAAGCTTCTCTTTCAAAGCGGGGAACTTCGCAATTATGGCCTTCACTACGTCTTTACGTTGATCTGAGGTTTGGTTCCTACACAATAATGGTTTTGAGCAAAAAATAAATTTGAGAAAGCAACCATAAGGAAACGCAGTAAGAGGACATTGAAACCTTTTAATTAAGTTACAGACCTGTTGCAACAACTATAAACCATGCTAAGAAAAGAGTTCAGCTATTTTGTGAAATTAGATTAGAGTATCAGAGTGGAATTAAATTATGGCTGAGTTTTTTTCATACAAATTAAAAAGAGTTTGGAACATAAAAAAAAATTGAAAGAGAAAAATTGTGAGAACTAAGCACTGTCATGACCAATTAATTTGTGGCTTTGGGTAGTGATTAGTCTAGTGTTTATCAATCAAAAATTAATTTTATATTTAAATACTATAAATATTTCAAAATTATGTTAAGTTTAGATTTGAAATATAAATTTAAAAAAAGAAATATTGCACAACACTGAGCGACATATTGTGTTTTGTTAGTGGGAAGCCGATTCATTATTAGCTAAACCTAATTTTAAAGTTTTTGTTTTGTCATTCCTCACTATTCAGGTTTCACATACACCTTGAAAGACCTTGAATCTCAAAATAAAAATTCAAGGCCTTGAAAAACCTTGAAAGTTGCAGTCAGTGCTGGAAAGTCCTTGAAATTTGTAGCTAATTTCATCCAACTTAGATTCTGGAGTTCCTTATATGAAAGTATAGGCTACTGGCAGAACGTAGCAATAAGTAATAGTAAAAGAACAAATAAAAATGATTAATCCTTTGATTTTGCAGTGCACAGAAACCTTGAAAAAGAAAAATATGCCATTAGCAGTTTGTTTATGGGCTGGTAAAAATGTCTCAAAAATACCTTTAGGGTCAGTTGAAATCCCAGAAAAATGTTAACACTTAATTCAAAGGTTAAACCTATCTTTACTGGGCCAGCTGAAACATTTCTAAGTTTTTCACCCTGTGTACATTTGCATTTAACTTTTTTGTAGGGATTGGCAAGCAGTAAATGCATTGTTGCCTCATACTCAGTTAGTTTTCTTTAGTTATCAATGAACCTGCTGGTTTGGAGTCCCAAGAATTTTTGAAGGGGTCCCATAAAACTGGATCTATCAGAGGAATGTTTTATCTTTGCATCCCAGAGATGCATTAAAAATTTGAAAATGCATTTTTTGGGAAGCAGTTTGCATAAAAATGCAGGATTTTACGTTAACGCAATCCCTGAAATTAAAATGCAAAGTGATATGAACATATGGAAGCGCTTTTGTCTTATAGAAAACAGTAGTAAAGTGAAATTGGGCCATATAATCAATATTTAACAAACTTGTTGGGTCAAAATGACTGGATATTGCCCTCGTTCTTTTTTTGCACGTAAATTCATGGCCCTCAACTTCGTCTTGGTCCATAATAATGTAAAAAAAGAACTTGGCCCATATCCAGCCATATTGACCTCACGCTTGTTCAATAACGCATATATATTGAAAATTTGACTTACTCTGAATATTTCCGAGTTTCCTCGAACATTATTCTGGTTACAGTCATTCTCACTCTCTTGTCTATTTTTCCACTTTTTAAAGCCTCCATCACAATGGCTGGTAGGACTTGTGGCACTGGAAACGACGGAATAGGCCAAACCTTCTTCACTTCACCAATTCCATTTCTAATGAAACAATTTTTGTTAGAATAAAAATATATAAATATAACTCCAATAGATCTCCAAAAAAATAATTTAGGGAACAAATTATCATCTATAATTATTACTATTTGGCTCTCAATTTATTAAAATACTAGATAGGCAGATAAAGATTAAATAGCCTATTTTCAACCACAAACTCTTCAAAAATTAATTTTGTTGTGAGAGAAATTGAGTCAAATAGTAGTACACATGTAAGTCTAGAAAACTTCTGAAATGTAATTTTTTTACGCGATGTAACAATAAGGTTGTAATTTTAAGTAACTTATAGTAAGATCTAGATATATATTTAAGTTATTGATAAACATTTGTGTATGAACTGAATGTGAAAACATGGCAATCTAGGAATCATCAATTAAGTACAGATGCGAATTTCAACTAGAAACAAATTAATGTGTGCCACAGATTATGAATAATTCGCAATCACCTTGTCCGTTTTGAAGCCAGAAAAAAGAAAATAAAACTCGTCCCATTCAAATAGATTAGCTAAAATTGCTTTCACCGATACTACAGATTATATTTTGAAAGTACTTACGAGTTTGATGGCCCGGGAATGTCGTTAATGTTAGCACCACCACGTTCATCTGCTGATGTCGATGCCGATGATCGCTCTTCACTTTCCTTCAGCAGAGTGTCCAGCTTGGCCTTTACTCGGCACTTTTCTCCAATGCTCCATCCTACCGTCAATTTATCGAAGTTATAATCTGATAAATACTGTAGGGCTGAAAATGAAAATGATAAACTTGTGTTAGAATCATGTCCCATCCGTGAACAAACCTCACAACGGTTTTTTGAAATTCATATCCCGCCTAAATTACTTTTCAGCTTGGTAACCAAGCGTTTTTTTAAGACCCGGGCAAAACGGACCAAACCTCGAACTTCGATCGGGTGATTTTTTTCCCGCAAAAAATAAAAATAGCCGAAAATTGTAACCATTTCTATTTAGCAATCCAAAAAATTTTCCCATCCGTGTAGTTAGGATATCAGGGAAATGCTACAATAATTATAAGATTAAAAAGAACAATACTACCTATAGGCTATACCATGTGAAACGGTACGATTGTTTAGGTAAGAGAGAAGCTAAAACGAATGTAGTGAATTTGTAACCGATATGGCAATAAGGAAAAAAGTTTGTAATTATGCATAGTGAAACAATATTCGAATCAAGTCTAACACCTCCGCGTTTTTTTTCCCTCCCATGCTTGCGCCTTGTTCAGAAACTTTATAAGTAGATTGATCTACAAATTGAAAGCAATCTATATTCATTTCAGAAAATAAGAATTGCCCCGAATCACAAATTTAGAGCTCAGAATTTAGCCCGTACCACTTTTAAGCAGCTTCCGTAGTCCCTGCATAAAGTAACAAACCTAGCACTTTAACTCAGACGGAGGTACAGCAAATATCCGAATAAAAAATCTTGATGTTGAAAATAATATAAGAAACAGCAAACGCTCGAGGTACACAAAGTCAACACAACTCTTGAGCGCGTTCTTCCGAAACGCCATTCTTCACCAGCCAGTCTTTTACATCTTGTTTCGATAATACCATTCTGAAAGTTTTAAGAAGCCAAGGAACAAGCGCAGTCCAAACAAGTCACGATGACAAGACAGAGTGAACGAAGATTTAGTGCGCAAAGCACAATGTTTTATTCCAGCTAATTTTCCTATTGGTCGCTGGCTACAGCTTGTGATAAGAGTGGTTCATTTACGACAATGATTGACAGAAATTAGTAACAACTTCTATAGTTGCGCACATTAATAGCGGTCTCGAGTTTGAACCGCTTTCTTGTTTTATTTAGATGAAAAAATTGATTTTGCAGCGACAACATTAACTGCGGCGCCGGCTTGTTATAAAATTGCTGAAAAAAGGCCTAATAACTCTTGGCTCTTTGAAGATACTTAGATTTTGGTTTAAAATATGTTGATCAAAAAAAGATACGTAACTTTAATATCGACCTTTAGATCGAAGAATTTAATTTCCAGATCGTACGTGTGTCGCAACTCCACCAGATACAAAGAACTTCCGAGAATTTCAGTCACTGAAACAATGAATAATTATTTGTCAATCGTTTGAACTGAATTTCAAAGAGTTATTCATAAGACACGTGTTCAGGTTCCTGATCACGGTAACACGATCTGTATACATTAGAAAAAGTTTACGTGCTTTTTAGATACGCGGGTGGGTCTTCGATAACCAATTATTGACCACAGACACAGAGAACTCTGATTTTCCTTCAAGGCCTCCAGAAATTAGAAAAACTATATAGTTATAGTTACATATGTCGGACATCCGCTGTTACAAGGCAGAATGTTTTGACAAAGAATTTAGAAATTTATCTAGCCTATTGTCACACATCAGAGCTTTGCATTCGCATGAGCCCAATTTTAAAATTACGTGTGGATTGGATGGTTGTCCAAGGTCATCTTATACATCGCATATCTCGAGGTTTCATCCCGATGCACTGACCACAACACATATTCCTAGTACCTATCCAGCAAAAGACGCTGTAGATAATGACGGTATGATTGGTACAAAAAACAATGAAAGACGCTTATCAGTATATTCCGTTTCTAGAGGTACTAGCTCAAATGTTGAGTCAGTACGACGTCCGTGTTCAGGTATGTATTTTCGTTATTAATTTATTTTTGGGGCGGGGTTCTAGGTTGTAGACCAATTTAATTTCTTGATTAATTTTTATGAAAGGCTTAGGCCAAAAGTTAAGATCGGAAGGTACATATAAAAAAATACAGATTTGGTATGATGATAGATATATAAGGATTAATGATTAAATTAAACATTTACAACACACTTTTTTTCTTTTATTGGCTTGATATCTATGATTTTGAACCAAGAAAACAACATATAAAGTAATTATTTTAACATTTGTTTTTTGTTTTGGCTCAATTATATTTTTTTTTATTTTTTTGTTCATATTTCAAAATTATGTTTGGGGAATAAATTGTAAAATATGAAAATGAAATAAATATATAGAATATTTAAAAAAATTATTATGTAACAACGTACTATCAATGAGACGACAGTAAGATTTGTCAGCGGAACATTGTTCTGAGAGTATGCGTTGCTTTGATGAAACAGCACTTGTAAAAATTTATCGATTGCCGTGAAGGTCCACGTGAAGAGGGAAGAGTCTACTAAGGGACTTTGAGAAGGTCATTTATTGATGTATCACTGAGCACATGCCTTTGCTGTTTTACTTATAAAGAAGATTCGAAAAAGGAACTTGATAGTCACAGCTGTTCGTGATTGTTACAGGTAAGCTAAACGTTTACTCAAATGATTTCATATTCATCTCATCCTGGCTTTGTATGGCATGGCTGCCTGTTTATATTGTTAGAGTTAGGGATGAGGGATATTAAAATTTAAATTAACTTCTTAACTTACAAACCTTGCGTTAAGTCCACCACTAGTGTTTAAGAAGTACCCATTTGTTTAGAACTGCTTTAAAAATACGAGTTCACCGCTTTGGCTGACGCCGACATGTTTAAGGAAACGGTTTTGAAACGGCATCGAAATCAAACGAGTATTATTTATTTTAAAGATTTTCGGGTTCTTTACTTGCTGATCAAATTTTAACTTAATTTTTGGGGCTAAAACAGAAAAAATTACAATGACGTTTAACATGTTTCCCGCCATTAGTTGTGATGTAACCAAAGCGCGGGAAAATGTGTAGAATTACTTTTCTCGTTTTGCATCGTTACAAATTTTGTGCTCCATCCCTTCAATGCTTGGTGAAAACCAAGGAAAACATTTGGGAGAATTCAAGAGCAGATCAGTTAGAACCAGAGATTCAGCTGGCGACTTTCACCTGTTTCAATAATTCTCATAAACTTTGCCGAGATTTTCACCAGGCTATTAAAGAACAGTGAGCATGTTTCCTTTTATGAAATTTTTGTTTTCCAGTTAAGGTTACCTTCACCTTCAGGGGTGTTCAATTTTTTAAAAGCAAGAGGTCAAAATGTAAAAGATTACCAAAATGTTGGCACTTCATTGATGCTTTTCAATACAAGTAGAAAATTGAACGATGGGATGTTTATGATAAGCACGTGGTTTTATTTTTTTCAATATTTAATCACATGGCCGTATGTACACAAAGTAAAACGTGTTAAGGTTACCATATACCTTCAGGGGTGTTTTGCGTCAAAACGATACAGTGTATCT
>JAOCPT020531165.1:0-11588 GCA_026546935.2 Palythoa grandiflora | reverse complement strand
CACGAAACCGACCATGTTACACGGCGCAACACCTGGTGAAACTTTTTCCGCATCATTGTTGCACACAAGTTTCAGCTTAAAGTTTCAACGTGTAACACCGGCTTAAGGAAACAAAAAAAACTATAAAGACAAAGAAAGATTGACGTGCATCACTTGGCGATTCAACACGGGATTCAGCCATTTGATGTGCATGGTTTGGTATTTGGTATTCCGTCTGAGCCGTGTCCAAGATCTCGAAACACTCTGCCGATGAGGCCTCACGGCATTCAGTCGACGCATTTAGATGTCTAAGGGCCCGATTATATGAGACGGGCTGGCCCGGTTGAGCTGGCTGAGTTTTTCTACCGAGATCCTGGCTGTCCGCATTAAATCTGTAAAAATTTGGCTCGCGATTACACGGAAAATTTTCAGCCCGGTTTGCCGAGATCTCAATAACAACCGTCCGGGGTCCCGGCAAACCGGGCTTAAAATTTTTCATATAATTGCACAACCGGGCTGGCCCGGCCTCGCTTTGACGAGTCAACGAACACTTTTTCAGCATTTTCACTCCATATTCTAAACAAATACGAAACTCCGGCCAATTTCGTAGCCGGGCCGGGCGCCCGGGTCGGGCCAGCTCGTATCATGTAATACCGGGCTAAAGTTGTGTTTTCAGCCCGCTAAACCGGGCTAGCCCGTTCCATATAATCAGGGCCTAAAACTATCCAGGCAGGGAAATTTGAAAAACGGCTGTCGTTTAAACAAAGAGTGACATTTAGTTTCTCGTAATTTTAGTGTATCGCTAGCTACAAGTTCACTTAGGTTGCCTTCTAAGGCCTTTTTTTCTAAACAGACTATAATAAACAGAAGGATTGTGTTTGTTTTTAGTGTGCAGTTTTGTAATGTTATAATTAATGGGTTCGGGTAACTTTCATGCAGTTAAAACAGCAAAATCGGCTTAATTTTAGCACCTTTGAGTTTAGTTTTTTTTTCTAAATAATAAAAAATAACAAGTCTTGCGCTTTTTGAAAATAAACTATACCAATCTGAACCATTTACTAGGCTGGGCGGTATGATATACTTTTTTTTGTAAGACTAAGAACAGTGTAAAACTTTACTCACATTTAGATTTTATTTCCTAAGTCTTCATGCAGTAATGTTTTTTTAACATATATGGAACTTGGAAGAATCTCATTTTGTCCTTACTGGTCGTAAATACCAGTCTGAACTGCCTGGATATTGGTTTGACTTTCTGCCTGTTATTTTCTATAAGTATATGACAACTTTAGATTCTTTAAATTTTAAAATGAAAATTAGCGAAACAATCAGATGACGTTTACAATGGTTTGATTTTCAGTTATGTCAACACGAGCGTGTGAATTTTAACAAAGCTGAATAGGGGTTGGGGCTACATCGCTCCAAATTTGCAAAAAATGTAGCGATAATCTTGTTCTAGGACACCGACAGCCGACAGAACCTGACGGGAAAAAGCGACAATTTGTGACAGCTACAATCCATCCATTTTTAATTTTGACAAAGCAACATCTTTTCATTTTGAAGTATGTTGGCAATGGAGGAAAAAAAAGTAACTGTCAGTATGAGCCTTTATGCCATTAGCGATTTCTGTGATTTATACTTTACACTCTAGCCATTAGAGTCAGAAACTAAAGTTAAAGTGGTCGATCTTCTATTAATTAAAAAGAAAGTTTTCGCGGTCGTTTACTCTTTAAATTAAACAAAGTTATAGGAAGCAAGTTTAGCGAACATTTGTATTCTAGCAAAAAGGCGACATCAACATTGTATTGCAGGGAAAAAAACGAAGCGACATTGGTCTCTAGCCAAATAGGCGAAAGATGGGCTGGAAAATGAGCGACGAAACAACATGAGAATCCCCCCTTGGAAGGCCTCGAATTTGCCAAATACAGTATAACCACTGAAGTTGTTAATTGGTGCACGAAGAAAAAATATTTGCGTTTGTCAAAGAGAGCGCATGCTAAGTTGGCCTTAGTTCGTGGGCTTAGGCCCCATCCATCTGCTGTTGAGCGACTTTCGTCCGGAAGTTTGTCTGTCGCAAAATACAGCTCGACCTCATGGCATACAACTATTTGTGGCCTATTGACTAGTGCATGCTACTGATGACGACTGACTTACCTAGCCTCGAATCCTTATTTTCACAACATATTCCTTCCTCTAGGCAAGGGATTTTTTTAAAATACTATGAAAAGTATGTGTGAAGCTACCAAAAATAATAATTTTTAATGAACTGCTTTTGTCTCAGGTTTTACGAAGATGAACGAAGGTATAACAACTAAACAAGGAAAATACTTTATCTAAAAAAAGTTTGTCTTTTAATACAGTCTAAAAGTGAAAAAAAAAGCAGAAAAGATCTTTTCTTTCTATGCGAAAAGTGTTTACCGCGAAGCGCAACTGGACAAGCTTTTCTAAAGCTTCTGAAGTTGCTGGAGCTGCATTTATTTCTCTCAGTTCTAGTGACACGTTGGCTTTTAGCGGGTTGATCAACCTATTATAATGGCGGCGTGGTTGGTGCAGTGGTAAGATCCTTGCCGTCCAACCACAAGGTCGCAGGTTCAAATCCCGGCTCAGCCAAGTGTTGAACATTTGTGTGACCTTCTTTTCCGCCAAAGTCGACTCAACTTTCCATTCTCCCGAGGTCGGTAAAAGCTGAGGGCTAACCTGCGATGGATTAGTGTCCCGTCCAGGAGGAATCAATGACTCTTATCCACTTAACACTACAGAAACCGGAGATAAGTACCGGCTCCATGGGCCACTTAGGCTCGTAAATGGATTTAGCTTTAGCGTTCCTAACCCACTCAGTAGGAGTTTGAAGCTCAAGCTGCTACTGAGCGTTGATCAACCCGTTAGAGCGGGCTGTTTGACCCATTATAGCGGATTGAGACCCTAGTAGAAATACTATAGAAATATAATATTAGGCCAAATAAAAAAAAATATTAGTTTCTCGTCCGGGTCCGTCAAAAAAAGGAGGCGGGAGGGTCGTTTTATTTTTTATTTTTTTATTTTTTTTAATTTTACTCAGGATGGTCTCTAACCCATTTATAGGCCACTATATGGATACTAAGGTGCTAAAGCCCATCAGTTCAGACTTTTATATTGGGTTTGCAAAATAAATTCGACAAGTAAAAAATGTTCTTGTGGCTTTATTACATATAAATGTACATGCAAGTAAATTTGTGAAAACTTTCATTGCAATATACATGTACATATGCCCGGTGTTTCATCACATGCGACATTTTGATAGTAAAAACGACACTAAACCTCCATCAAACTAGGACTCGGCTGTCGCCGCATGAAAGCGGCAACAGTGTTTCAGCTACTATCTATATATACTTTAATAATATTTGAACTCCCAGAGTTTTTACAAAACAAAAATAATTGTGTGTGTTAATCTTCTTCAGCAGCCTGCTCTGTTGGCTTGAATGCTCTTGAATTTTTTTGCTTGGCAACTTTGCCTTGTGTGCAGCATTCCTCGCAAATGGGATAATAACCGCCAGTGTTTCTCAGGTCCTGCTCGCTACCACAGTAAAAGCAGAGCAGGTCGGTGAATACCACATAGTATGGCGCTTCAATGGGGGAAGAGCATGTTAATTTGTCGTTGACAAACACAAGATCGAAAATGCTCCCCTCCTCACGATCTTCCATATCCTGGAAGCAGCAGCCGCATGAGTAGGAGATCATCTCAAGTTCCCTTTCCAGCTGTAGTTTTTGGTGTGCTTTGAGGACCCTTGCAGTGTAGCACACTCGCCACTTGAGACACTCACTACACTGTATGGAAGAAAATAAAGATGTTTATAACAAATGCTTATTTAATATATTAGTTAATATCGCATAAACAAACTATAGAGAACAAAGTCGGCATTGACGATTAAGTTGGCTTCACGTGACCAAATCAGTGTACTTAAAACTTATGCCCCAACCAAGTCAGTAAGCTCCCCTACCTGATTCTTATAGTTCGACATAACTATTCGTACTGTGAAGTGGTGCACAGAAACTATTAAACTCTGCATTTTGGGGATCTCGAAACGACTGTTAACTTACCTGTACAACGGTTTTTGCATTGTTAGCCTTGTGGGAAGAGGGAGAGAACGGCATGCTGTGGCGGGCTGCTGATTTCTCCAACTTTGAAGGGATGTGCATCTCTTTAGCAGACATGGTCTTCCCATACAATTCCTAAAGGTTGCAACATTAAGACATAACATTAGAAGGTATTATATTGAAACAATATCTGAAATATTGATACTTCTATTAGCTATCAATCTTACAGCCAATATGCAAGAGGTTATCTTAAATTATGGGTGATCTGCCTTCAGTCTTGTGAAAAACGCTGACGCATTGCATAAATATTTTGGAAAAGGAAATTGCCCATAGCAATAAATTGCTTTGGCCATCTACTAGTTTTAATATAAACCAATGCTACAAAATGATGTTACTGATTTTATAAATTCGTCTATACCTCGAATGGCTGGTAACGATCGCGTTGTGGTACAGGGAACGGCAAATGGTGCAACTGGCTGAACACCGCTTGGGGCACCCTTGGTTTTCCACACACGCAGTGATCATCCTGGCATTTCTTGATGCCAAATTGGTACTGGCCAGCCCTGCAGTGCCTATCCATAAAGGCCTTAATCTTTGGAGATGGTTTGGGGCAAGGTTTGGATGTATCAATTAGAGGTGTTGTATCGAACTCCTCGTCGATCCTTTTTATATTGTCAGCAAGTTCTCGGAGATCTTGTGTGCTGGCAGCTGAGAATATTTTAAACGGTATGTCTTTCAAATGAAGACGTTGAAACACACTGTTAAGTAGCTCTTTAGTTGGCTTGACTGCTGCACCAACCTCTTCTTTTAGCTCCGGGTGCTTTTTTGCCAGTTCCCGTATGCCTTTGAGGTTATTAGCCCCCTTGAGCTCCCTTTCCATGGTGGCTGTCTCCTGGCGCATGATTCCAACACCCTGCAGCCCCAGATTCAAATTAGACATAACTCTCTCAGCTGGGTTCTTCCAGCTGTGGTGGGGTGGTGTCTGCACAAGATTCAGTACATCCAAATCTCTGGCCAAGAAATACGCAATCTGGCACAGCTGCGTCCTGGTGAAACGAAGGTTATGGTCGGGCCCTCCATCATGATAGTGGCACTCTAATGGCTGAACATGGGAACCAAGGGCTTTGGAAAGTTCTGCAGCATGCCGCAAGGCGGAAGATGGCTCAAACGCATTCTCCTTTAAGCCAACGTGCACTTGGCCATGATAGAAGCTACCTTCGATACTCTCGGGTACATCGACAGCCAAGCTTACAGAAGGCGACAAAGAAAACTTAGTAAAGTCGTGATCCCCAACCTCTAAACTCTGTGAAAGTCCAACGATCACCCTTTTACCTCTCTCCACTGCAGCAACGGGGAAACCGGGCTCACCAACCTTAACAGTGTGTTTATCGTCTTCACACACAAATGTCATGAATTCTCTGAATTGTACGCAGAATTCCTTCTCATAGCGGAACACAGCAGATGCATAATGTGCATCGACATGGCTTTTCCTGAACTGTCTGGCCGCTACCATCATCTTTACTTTTATTTTTCCAGTATTCTTGTGAGCTGCTGACGAACAACGGGTTGGCCAAAACTGAAGGCGGAGCCACTGGACAGATGGGATAGGGGTTCCTTCGGGACACTCCTTTTTGACTTGCTCATGCAGGTCTTTAGCACTTAGCGCCATTGCAAGATGGACAACAGTGTCACCATCTTTGTCCACAGCATCGTGTCGCCTATCATCTACTGCGGTTTCTACTTTCCCCTGAACAAACTTCTGACACTTTTCCAGGAAGTACTGATACTCTTCGGGGCGACCACTGTTATTGAGGCGCAGGTCCCATACCAAGTCTGGATCGTCATTGTCGAGGAGGGTCTGGATTCGCTGGTCAACCTCTTGTTCGGTCAGATTTCGAGCTGCAGCTTGGTCGGCTGTCAATCTCCGGTATGCTTCTCGAAGAATACCGCTCTTCACGCCTGTCACCCGTCCAAAATGCTGCACAAATTCCTTCCTCATCGCTCTACTGTGATAAACGGGGAAGTTGCTTTTCAAAGCCGTCTTCGTGTTGTCGTTCTTCTGTTGGCGTTGAGATTCGTTATCGTTCGGGTCGAGTTTCCAAATGAAGTGAAGGTGGGAGTGAAGTCCTGTGTATGTGTAACGGACGGTCTTGCATGAAAACACCAGCTCGTTCACGTACTCATTCCTTCTCCGACGATCTGCTGGGGCAAAACCGTTGAGGAAAATGGCTTCGTAGGGCTTCGAATGCAACAAGGCCTGATGAAGGGTACGATACCGCGCTGCTTTGCTAGGAGAAACAAATGGCTTGGCTGGGTAGATCTCCCAGATGTCAACATCGGTTGCAAACACCTTAATACGGGAGTGGGCTGCCTGGCTTGTGTCTACTTGCCTATCCAGATAAACGGCATACCTCTTCAGATTGTCACCAAGTTGCAGAACACTTTCGTGTACCACTTTCCACTCGTCCCGCTTCATGTACGAGGAGCCAGCCAAATGAAATAATGCCTGGGAGTGCTCTGTGATGGTCCGATACTCCAAGTTACAGTGATCCCTCTTTCTCTTTTTCGATTTTTCTGGCTGTCGATAGTTTTTAAAACCATCGAATGCAGCGGGCAAACCACATCCGCGGTCACTCAAGGTGTCGTGATGACCGTCGATGCTCCAGAGGACGCTTGCCAGGGTCTCCACAAAGAACTGTCCTTGCTGTTCATAGGAATCTCTTGCCCATCCCAACTCATTCCTTGCCAGCCATTTCAAGATATCATTTTTTAGATCGATCTTCCGGTTCGACTTTAAAACAGGGTACTGTTGGGGAAGGTTTCGACGGCTCCTTTGTGCGGCCATCATCAGATTAAAGGGATTCACGGTATTCCGTTTTGCAGCTTGCGTTGGTTCGGGGAGAGTATCAGGCACTACTTCAGTGACAACAAACTCGACGCAGTTACCAAGGCATGACACTATATCTCCAATGCACTCTGTTGGGTGTACTGCGACATCCAGCTTCTTTTTATCGTGACCGACATTCACTTTTACCTGAACACAAAATTAATCAAAACTTCTTAACAAGCCCGATTTTACAAAAATATGTGCGCGTGTGTTTTTCTTATATTCTGTGCATTCATGACAAGTTGTGTTTTTTAAAAGCACCAATCGGTCTTGAAATTCATACATACATAATTCAGTGGTAGTGCCTTTTTTATAGAAAAAAAACAGATTTCAATCTTAGATAGGTTGAATTTTAGAACAAGCTTTCTCGTTATGTTTTACAAGGATGATTGTGTCTTGTCAGCATTCGCCACTGGCTTAAATTTTGTGAAATAAAACGTTTGTGTGTCTACCATAATTTTTTCCCAGCTGTTTTAGAACCCAGACCCCCTCAGATTTACGCGGCCAAATCGTCCTCTTCAATTCAAAAAATATCCTGTCTTGCACCTATATTTTTAGATCCATTCCACATTTTAAATCAAGTTAAATAGAAGTTATATCATAATTGTTTTCAAAAAGGTATCAACGAAAATACTGACAACGTTCAGTTGTCATGCAACTCACCTGAGCTGTCTGATATTGTTCATCGAGAGCAAGACCGCCATCAAACTCTCCACTGGAAAAGTCGCTGAAGAGATCAGACAAGGTCTTTGAACCATCCAAAACCGATCTGGCGAACCACGGTTTCAATACTTTCGACCCTGAACGAATACTAGCACATATGAATGGCATGTTGAGGATTTTGAGGAGAATTTCCTTGACGTTTGATTCTTCTGAGAGCAAACCACGTGTACTTGAAATAGCGGCGAGCAGAATGAACTGTTGCACAACTTCGTGACTTGGGTTTCCAGACTGGTTTCATGTTACATTTTGTTGTTCCCGGTGTCAGTACATACCGGTAATAGCGAAATGTGCGGTATCAACGAGTCACGTATCCATTTTTAGTAGCTTTTTGATCATATTTAAGAGCAAGCTTGGTTTATATGTTTTAAAAATTGTTTAAAAAATGTTTTAAGAAAAATAAAAAATAAAAAAAAATAGGAGCGGGCGAGCAAAAAGGAGGCGGGCGGGGACGAGAAACTAATATTTTTTTTTATTTGGCCTTAATTGTCTCTCGTTTATTTCCTTTATTATACAAGTTGCAATGATTTAACCAACCAAGGATATATTTTAGCCGGCCCAAAATGAAATTAACTGGCTCAAACCATAAAGCAAATCATTAGCACTTTTATGCATAAACATGTACGGTGCATCTGAGATCGGAGACATTCTAGAATTAATAGTTTTACATGTGTTTGTTGACGATCTTCAAGCTACAATGATTCTCAAAGCTCAAGATAAACACCGGGGATATTTACAACAGTATACAAAGATCTGTAATGCTAAAACAAAAAAAATCACAATTTCAAATTTTCCACAAAGCTCTGAAAGTTAACTGGCTTTCTCTGAGCCAAATTAACCATCTTTTATGGCCAATTTCCACAGTTAATTTCACAGCTGAAATCTTGAAGGAATGAAATGTTCAGCATGATCGATGAAGAATAACTATCTTGCAGAGTACTGACCAGCTGTTACATGTGCTAGGATGAATATTTTAAAAACCATGTGCTCGACTGTGATGATTTGAGGGAATGTTGGATATTGATAAAAGCACATACATGGAACAGTTTTATCTTGCCATTGCAATGCAGTAACAGCATTTGTGCTTTGGAAGAAATAGATAGGATAATGGTTTAATCCTATCCTACTAGAACCCAACTGCACGTACATAAACTAAAAATGTTCTAACTTCTGAACCAGTAGTTGAAACTCTATAAAATGCCCATTCATTTTGTTCAGCTTTAAACATAGATTCACATTCATTGCTTCATTAAATGTAAGTTGACAATTCTCAAGAAATTTGGGACTCTGACTTTTAAAAACTCTTGGGAGAAGGGTTAATAAAAAGCCTGTTTAAACTAGATGAAAAAGTGGAACAGATTGTATAGAAAGTGGCCATGGAATGGATTGGATAATCTGCTTATGTAAACGAAGTTTTATCCGTTCCATTTTGATATGACCTGTTACAAAATAGGACTGCAACCATATGCAGTCCCTTTTGGGAACGGATTAGATAAATTTAGTTCCTTAGTTACCCGTTCTTTTTTCTCTCATCGCCCGTATGTGTAATAATGCATTAAAATGCTCAAAACTTATTTGGGTATTGAATTCCTTCAGTTTTTCTGGGCCAGTAGTTCCAAATCCTCAAAATAAAAGTGTGTAAAAAGTACTGCACCAGTTTCAAATCATGTTAATTATAGTCCCAACTTTTATCCAATCAGTTTCTAACTTTTCCTTGTGTAATTGATCATACTTTTAAGGAACCAGTACCTGTTTTTATCTTAACCACTCTGTTGAATTTTACATGTATATAGGCTTAAGGTTACCTGTGATAAAGCAAATCATATTCGTAATTTCAGAGATATAACTACCCAAAGTGATAACATAGTTCAAACAGCAATCCTAGACAGACGAAGTACATAATAATGCTCAACAGAGTGACTAGAACGCAAAACATTTTATGAAATGATTTAGATTGTGCAATGCATCTATCTTTGGTGTACAATTTACAAAATACAATATAATTAAAACAACTAACGGTGTCAGTCTTTATACTACGAGTTCCAACCACCATATTCCTGTTTGTTGTAGACTGGACTTCAGTGCTAGTGGAAACAGGCTGATGAATTTGTACAGTCCTAGCTCCAAGAGGACTTGACCCAGTCAAATAATCCAATACCTAAAAGATAAAAATGATATGCCAATTATTCAGAGCAGTTTGGTCTTGCTTGAGTGGGTAAAACTTCCCTGTGGGAAAATGGACAAAACTATGACATTTCGGCCTAATTACTACAGCTTGTGTATATCGAGATAAAAGGCCGTTGTTTTGATAGTCAAGCCATAATAAAAGGACCGTATCAAATGAATTCCATTTGTAAAGTAAACAATAAATTTGCAACTACTTAACTATGTGTAATGCAATTTTAAAACAATATGCTCTATGGTTTAAGTATTGCCAACAACTTAGTGCGAATACATGTTTTATTCGCAGTGTAAAATGTTTATATACCAGGGCTGGACCTTAGCAAACGCCCGTTCGCCAATGACGAGCAATTTTTGCTATGTGCGAGCAGAAACCCTGGACTGGCGAGTATAGAATTTTAAAGAACTTAAACTAATCTGAACGTACTAGTTTAAGACACAAATGGCACTGCATTAAACCGCCAAGTCAGTTTATTATAACGTTGTCTGTTGGTATACTCAATGTTTAACTTCATGTCGTTTTATTGAATAGAAACCTGTAACAAAACTGTCGACTTTGTAATCTTAATTAAAAGAGAATGTAATATTTTTGTGTTAGAGACTTTTACTAGAGGTAGTGCCTAGTAAAATCTAAGTCGGGCGAATGATTTCTAGATGCTATTCCTCCAACTGGCGAGTATTTAAAACAAATAGTTTCCTGCCCTGATATACGTATAAAAAGTTCGTGTCCTAAAACTATATTTGTCTTCTTCAGTCATTATAGCTAAATGTGTGGAAAAAATAAACCGAATTTGAGGTCAGATCAGAAGATCATATACATACAGAAATAAAATGTGAAAAATTCAGGTAAAATATCTTAAGTTATGTTTAGCCTGAACATTTGTGAGCACAGAGTACTAAACAGCACCGATTAACGAACATGACCTGATTTTCAAAAATTGGTTTAGTCTAGAAGAATGAATTGACAATAATTTAAGAAAACAACTAACCTGGGCAGAGTGCCATGATATTCTCTTATCGGATAGATGCAAGCTGTAGAATTTCTGCTTCTCTTGTCTACTTTCCTTCCTGTACTAACACTAACTAAAGATTAAATCAATAGGAATTTTTCAAAACAGATTCGACTAATCAAACTTTGAGTCTGTCCAGACGCTACTGGCTTGTAAACTCATACACCGACCAACGAAAAACTTTGCAATTTTTGGCTTCTAACTTTTTACAACTGTTACTTTTTTCTCTGCATTTAAGTAGCAAATTTACTAAGCTTTCTAGCTACGAACATAACTATACTGTTACAAAGTGGAGAGTCTTTATAAAACAGTCAGCAAACAGCGCTATAAACATACACACAAAATGCTGTCAAATCAATGCCGCCATGAATTCTGTTATCGTGTTGATTGCATAACTTCGAATAACAAAAGACTTACCGTAGATATAATAGGCATAACAAAGAAAACCTCTCTTCTAACTTTCTCTTTGAATTGATGTAAGTGAGTTTCTTTAAAACTTTAGTGAAATTTTAAAAAAGTCTTTTCAAAAATTCTGTCCCACTTCTTCGTTCACCAAATTCCCGCTCTTTACTCAAATTGCAAAGTGTTGAAGGCTGCCACCGCTCTCACGTGAGTGAACTTGGCGCCAAATTTTAGCCAATGAAAGTTACGGAAATGTTTACGTCATACAGTGGAATCCCGGTTTAACGATATGCCAAGGGGACGTCAAAATTATATCGTTAAACCGGGATATCGTTATA